>VYZU01088045.1:0-15821 GCA_013401355.1 Ceyx cyanopectus | reverse complement strand
CACCCAACAGCAAGGTGACAGAAGCCACAGTTCTTCTGTTCAGCTTGAAATTCTGCTGCTGACTTCCAGCAAAGAACTCCTATCAAAGTCTGCACGGGGTTAAGTTCAGCTCTAGAACAAATCCAACATTCCAGATGAATCAGGGATTAAAGAAACCAACCCATCAGCAAAAAGAGCTGACCTTTTTCTAATGAAGGCCTGCATCAATGTATTTGACAGCTGGAATACAAGAGGCATCCCTTTACTGTCTTCCACAGCCACAGTAATTACCTCTTCTGTTAAATCATCCTAAGATTTTCATTTTAGAGGGCTGCAAAATCCATAACTTGTAAATTGTGTGCAATCTTTTTTTTTTTTTCCTTGAATAGCTAGGCTCTAATAG
Organism: Ceyx cyanopectus; assembly: GCA_013401355.1. Taxonomy (NCBI): domain Eukaryota; kingdom Metazoa; phylum Chordata; class Aves; order Coraciiformes; family Alcedinidae; genus Ceyx; species Ceyx cyanopectus. The sequence continues at coordinate 15,439 of VYZU01088045.1, read as the reverse complement.
CTCTCAAACACACATCAGCATCATTAGGTCAAAGGTATTTTACACAGCAGCTCTGAAAAACCCCAGAGGTCTCTGCCATCACCTGCAACTTCAAGTTTCCTTTGCAATACTGCAACAACCTTTCCTCACCTCCCTACACTGAACTGGACTGCTTGCAGAACACCTCAGATCACATCTATCTGTCTCCCAGTGAAACAAAAAGGGATATACACCCTTATACCCCTTAAGGAGATCCTAAAGACATCCAGAACATTCCAAACAAAATAAAAAGTTACTTGTGGATCAAAGTTGTTTGCATTTTATTGCTAACCTACAAAGAAGAAATATTTTAGAAGACTTTCTAACACATCCCTCAAAAGCACATTTCTTCCTGTGGAAGGAAGGAATGTGTTATTCCTTAGGGAAGAACAGTGAACATAGAGAAAAAACCCTATTAGGATGCAAATAAAGGAAGATGTCTAAAAGTTAGAGATGAATAAAGAAACATATCAGACTCTCCAGAGCCCACAGGCTGCCAGCACACAAGCTGGGGAGGGAAGATGTTCTTACCTAGAGTCATCCAGCTGATCACCTGATTCAGCACAGGCAGCCCCTGCTTGTTCTCAAGGCTGTGGTGGGTGCTGCTCACAACGTAGGTGGAGAGTGCAATACTCAGCATCTGCAGAGGAGCAAGCAGGTAGGGAAACTCAGCATGGGTGCCTTTGCCATCCCATAGTGAGCAGGTAAATATGCTTGAGAGCTGCATAACCCCCCCACCTGAACACAGGAGCAGGATGTGTGATATCTGGTGTCAAGTGTTTCAAGCTTCTTACAACTGATGCTTCTTAAAACTTTCTTCTGGCTGGGGATGTTTTTCATTCCAATTTCTGCTATTTCTGACTATTTCACCACATATGCCAGATGACCATTTGCTGTGATATGCTTTATGTCAAGAGCAACTACCTTAACCACTCTCAGAAATCACAGAGAGCACCCATCCCTGGTTCACAAGGAGCAGTGGTGCACAGGCAGCAGCCACAGCCAAGCAGCTGCAGGATGAGGTGGAGGGGCAGGGGAGGGCTGGCTAAGCCATGGGCAGCACAGCTTCTGGGGGAAGGGAGATCAGAGCAGATTGGAGGTGGATTTAGGAGATGGAAAGAGCTTCAACCTTAGCTGCTGGTTCAGATGAAATTGTCTGAGCTGCCTCAAGCAGAGCCCTGGGGAAGCAGGTTGAAGAGGTTTGGGTTTGTTTGGCTTGTCTTGGTTAATACAAAGTACACCATTCAGCCATCAAGTGGGTGCATGAAGCTTTGACTCAAGGGGGAATGTTCTCAGTTATTTTTAGAAGTGACAATTACCCAAGAACAGGCCTGAGCCAAGTTTTCAATGCCTGCCATTTATCCACAACTCTGCAGTTCTACTAAAAGGTAAATCAAGCATGGACAGTACAAATGTGCTTTGGAGCTGCATTACAAGACATAATTGCTGTTGTGGCTTTTTTTAGTGCACAGCAAACTGCCCAGTGCTCACATCCATCACTTTTTGCCATGTGAACAGATGCCATTCCCTTGCCAGAGCAGTGATACCCAGTGGAACCTGCCCAGAGGATGCACTCAGCACTCAGCATCCTTTTGCTTGGACATTGCACAGTATTCATAGATAGTATCTGCTGCTTCTACTTCATTTCAGACCACAGGAATAAGTAACTTGTATTTGTGTGTGACATCAATAAGCTGGGTCAGAGCACTATGTCTCCAAAAGCTCAGGGCATTCAGCCCTTTAGAGCTGTCACAGAATCATGGTTGGATCTTTCAGAGCTCTGGTGTCTGCTAGCCCCTGGCCACTGGTGAAGTCACTCTGCACTCCCTCTGTGTCACCACCCATATCTTGTGCCTTGGAAAACCTGTGATGACCTAGAACCTAGCAGACCAGGTCAGTGCTACCAGACCTGTGCCAGTGTCCAGAGAAGGGCTCAGAATCTCCTCTGGAGGCTCCTGTTTGCAGTTCATTAATCTTCAAACTGCTCTCAGCTTCCACCAACATCCCCAGAGCTATGAAGATGCAGGAGAGAAGCATCCTGAGGTCTGCAGCTGAGAATCCATCTCCTTTCCCCCTTCACAACCTTCCTTGAAGTTCATTCTTGAACAGCTTAAGAGGTGGCCTCTGAGAAGCACTTAGGTCACAGCTGGAAAGAGGAAAGCAAGGGTGACATCTGCAGTCCCAGTGCCTCTTCACCAGCATCAGCCTCCAGAGAGAAACAGCATCAGCAGCTGGACACTGTAGCAGGATGGCTGGAAACACTCCCCCTGTGCCCTGGCTCCACTGACACAGCCTGCATTCCCACTGCCATTTCTCCTCCTATCTGCAAGGATGAAATTAATAAACTGGCCACCTCAGACCCACATGAAGTTCAAACCTCCTAGGAACAGCAGCTTGGCCCAGGGTTCTCAACCAAGGGAAACAGCAGGGCAGCAAAAATGGACTTGACCTGTGAAATGCTGGCAAAGAAACTGGTGTTCTCTCCAGAAAATAAAGAACTAAATTGTTGTTCTTTATTTTGTGGTGCAGCAGGCACTGCAGTAGGCTAGCTGATGGGTTACAAACAACTCATGTTTCACCACTGCTAAAGTCTTAATGACTTCTCAAAGATCCCAGGATCATTTAGGTTGGCAAGGACCTTTAAGATCAGGTCCAACTACAACCCTCACACTGCCAAGTGACACCAAACCACATCCTTGGTGTCTTCTCACCAGCCTGTTCCAGTGCCTGATAAGCTTCCCAGTGAAGACATTTTTCCTGATACCCAAACTTCCCTGGTGCAACTTGAGGCCATTTCATCTCATCCTACTGCTTGGTGCTTGGAAAAAGCAACAGCCACCTCACTAGAGGACAGATGTGGCACTGACCACAAGTCTCACCCTGTCACAGCAAGTAGAATCCAGAATCAGAAGTTACTCCTGTTTTAATGCTGTCAGCAGAGAAAGTCCTGGCAGTGCTCAGAAGCTGAGGGTGTCACTGGCATTTTCTGCCTCATGCAAAACCTGAAAATTAGGCCTTAAAGCTGAAGTTTCTGGAGCAGAAATGTAACTGTAAATATGAAGTTACTCAAGCTTGTGATTTCACTTTTAAAAGTGTCTTTATTTATACTGCTGGAAAATCTTTTTGATCAGGCTGCTTGGTTGTCACAGACTTTTTTGGGTTTTTTTTTAAGGCTAATACTCAATTTAGAAAGCTCTAGTGTGTAGGGGAAAAAAAAGAGAATAAATGAGTGGGTGCAAACAGCCTCTCAGATCCACCCTGGCTTGTAGCTCACTCACGAGTGTACTCCGTCAAACACAGAGAAAGCAACACAAACATGGCTCAGGGCTGCACTGGAGGGAACTGGTCTGTGGAGGAGCAGTTCTTTGCCTGCTCTGATGGTCTCTGCTCAGTTCTGTTCCTTACCAGGCTTGGAATCTTCATTACCAGCTAATCTCAGGTGGAAAAGGAAACTCACACACACAGGAAAGAAGAGAGTTGTCTTCAGGCAAGAAGAAGATAAATCATGCCAAGCACAGCAAAAGCCTAGACTATGCTGAATCCCTCTCCTCCTCTGCCTGAAACAGGAGGAGAACTCAAATGGGAAGTGTCTTTCTTCAGATGCAGTTCCAAAATAATCTGGGAAGAACACCTCAGGCTGAAAAACTACTTCAGTCTTTGGGAAAGATGAACTTATTTCTTGTATGAAAATGCAGCTCAACCCAGAGGAGCAGATGCAACAATTTGAAATGAAAAATTTAAGAGGGTTCTTGCACATAAAAAACACTCAGCCAAAGAGGATTACTGAAAAAAGAAAAAGACAGGGGATCTTGGTCAGAGAAGTTGGTCAGATCAGTAGGATTTTTGCTAACAGTAAAAACCAGAAATGGCAGCTCTCTCTTCTCCATTCTGTAATTTAAAGGCTTTTAGAGCTAAACCTAGAGAAGCTGTTACCAGAGTGGCTAAGGGACTTGCCAAGACAAATCATAAAGAGTAAAGGATGCCCTGTTTTCCCTCTCACTCTGAGCAGCACTTGGAGGAAAGTGGCACATACAGAAGAAAGATCTGTAGCAAATAAATAATTTATCATCTCATTCTCCAAAGTGAAGAAGCATCAAGAAGCAGAAGGGTAGAAACTCCCCTAAACAGCCTGTCCTTAGTCTGCATGTGCAGCTCCTGCAGGGGCCACTGGCACTGCAGACACAGGCTGAAGGCAGGACTAACTCTGCAAACACACCAATGTGCACAGGGTGAACTCCTGGCAACTTCTATGGTCCTCCAGAAACAGGCATGGGGAAAACTCTCAGAAATAATTACAGATGTCAGGGGTTGGAAGGGAGCTAGAAGATCATCCAGTCCAACCCCCCTGCCTGAGCAGGGGCACCTAGACCAAGTCACCCAGGAACAGATCCAGGGGGGTCTGGAATGTCTCCAGAGCAGGAGACTCCACAACCTCCCTGGGCAGCCCCTGCCAGGCTCTGGCACCCTCNGGAACACATTCTTAAAAAGTAAATACAAATCTGCACTTAAAGGCCCTCTGATGTTCAGAATCACTGAAAAGTATCAACTGACCTGAGAAAAATGCACTTTCAGATCTTCAGTAGTTCTGCTTTTATTTTCACTTTTACAAAGAGACACCAATGGGAAGCAAGAGATCAGGAGAGTCAGGAAACCAGCTGTTATTCTGTAAAAAAAGAACAAGAAACAAATCCCAGGAAATATCATCTAAAGGTCCAGCAAATTTCCACAGAATTGTTAGTCACTCACATCAAACAATTCCTTGCAGCACCAAGTCTCAATGCATTCAGGCAACTTCAACATCCAGCTTTGGAAAGAACCAACTCCAATCCAGACTCATGCATGGTTTAGTGTTGCTTTTTTTTTTTTTTTAGTGGTCAGTTGTATTTTGGATTTATTTTTTGGTTTGCTTAGGGTGGTTTTGTTTGGTGGCAAGGGCTGGTGGTGTTTGTGGATGGTTTGTTCTGCTCTGATACAAATCTGCCATCTGAAAAGAATGTTCTTTGCATGGCAGTGGCAAAAACCCACCTCCATTTGGGACACATCTGATCTCCATCCACTGTTGGAATGACTTTTGATTCCCTCCAAATAATATTTTGAACAAAACAGTAACAGTGCTCAGTGATCTAAAGGTGGTGGTTTCAGGGCTGGTCATCTAGCAGGGTAATTACACCACCAGCACTGATCAGACTAAGATCAATTTAAATATACATATAACATAGAATATTATAGAATATGATATATAAAATACAATAATTTCCCCCTCCTGGATTTTCTCTCCCAGCACCTCCTCATCTTCCATATACTAAAGTGTCACATATACATGTATTTTTAATTATTTCTTCAAGCCTTTTCATCTTCAGAACTGCCTTGGCATGATTCAGAGAGGTGCAAACTATTCCACAGGCACAGTGTGTCATTAGAAGAAACATGTCAGAAGATGCACAGCCTGATTAAGAAATGTCAGGAGGAAGATCTGAAGGTAATTTAATTGTAGTTTAATTTCTGAGCTGTGGTCAAATGTTCTCAAGAATAAAAAGCCCCTCCACTGGGAGCAGCAGAACCACATCCATACAACTGGGAGGTTGTAAAACAGCCAAAGCAAATCTGTCCTGGATGCTTCCAAGTGTCAAGACTGTAAATAATTTTCTCTCACAGTGAAAATACTGAGGCAGAATGTCAATAATTTTGGAAGCTTCTGGGCTCACCCTTCTCTCTGCAAGCAGGGATTACTGTCAGATCTCCCATTCCACTGAGGATCAGGTACCCTGGCCCTAGCCCAGACAGCCCAAGTGCTCCTTGCAGCCCAGGTCAATCCAGGTCTCTCTGCAGTAACTCCAGTGACACCCCAATCCCAACACCTCTGGGCCAACCTCTTGGACTGCAGCCAGCTATGAGAGAAAGCCTAGGTGATGAAAAGGGAGCTCACAAGAGGAGGGGCACTGATGGCAAAGATGCACTAGAAAAAAAAAGTGCTGATCAAGAAGATATTCAGAGAAGCAAGACCAGAAAGGAAAGCACAGAGCAAAGAAGCTGAAGTGGAAAGAGGAGCCCCAAAGCAGACAGGGGAGAGCTCTGTATATCCCACTTGTCCTGTTTCCTGGAGCATCCCCCCAGGCACAGAGTGCTACTCCAAGGTGGGTTATTCAACATTAGACAGAGCAATTCAGGAAGATGCTGTCCAGCTAAACTGCTTTTGAAAATCTATTCACATATGTCAGTGCTATTTACCATGTCTGCACCCCAGTGAAGATCCCCCTATAATGATGACCTTCAGTTTCATGCAAAATTCACATATTTTTGTACTGAGAACTGTTTCCCTCAACAAGAAATAACAGAATGATGCAAAGAGCAGAAGGCTGTGGCAGGAGAATGAAAAGCCTGTTCTCATTCACATTAGTAACTGAGGTCTCTCAAATCATGTGCTTTCAATTCTCAACTCCAACACCTCAGGCAGCTTTCAATAGTACAGCTCCTCACATATATCAAAAGTCAGCCTAAATTGAGTATCAAAAAGGGAGATAAGAAGTGTAAAGACAACATAAGATTCTTACACCAGAGGAATGTTTGGTTCTCTTCCTACAACAGGCATTAGGGGAAATATTGCCAGGAGCACACACAGCAGAGTCCAGAGCAGGGCTGTTGTCTGAAAGAAGAAAAACAAATGGGATTGTTTTGGAGGGCATGTGGACAGATATTTTCTAATCAGAAAACAAAATGCTTCAGAGAACTACTAATGGCTACTAGAATCTCCCACAGGCAAAATTTCCTGCATCTCCCCAGAGCAAAATCCCCTGCAATAAAAGGCAGCAGGGTCTCTGCTATTGCAGCTTTTCTGCTCTATACAGAAAAGACTCTCATTTACACAGCTGTCAAAACCCTGTCAAAGACAATGTGAAATAAAGATATTTCAACACACCTTCTCCAAGTGTGGCCTTCACACACACTGCACTTGCCAGGAAGATAATAAATAACCTTATGGGAGAAAGGAATAAAATTCATCTCATCCTAAGTTTGCAGCAGCCAACTAATCACCCACTTGCTGGAGACATGGGGACATATTCCAGCCTTCAAGTCTGGATGCCATGGGATTTAACCACCTCAATGGGGTGCCTCTTCACACCCATATCTAGAGAAGGGATTTTTTTTTTTCCCCTGGGGAATAAAGTACAGAAATCTGGCTCTGAGGAATGAAGTGTGCCAGCTGACTGCAGGGATTGACAAGCATATTTCAGTTATTCTGGGTTTTCCCAAGAAATGATCATGTTAGCTACAGGGTGGCACTTGGAGCAATCATGCAGGTCTGTGTTCCTAATTAATGGGTGTATTTCATGCTGTTTGAAGACAAGCTGGTTTTAGTTAGCACTGAGCACTGATAGCTAACTCATAGCTACCCTGAAATTCTGAAGCAATCTTGTTGCTGAACTTGCATGAGATCTCCTCAGACATCTTAAACTGCCTCAAAGCAGAACTAACAAGAATCTAGAGCCCAGACCCAACATTCTGAGATGCAATCAGTCACAGCAGAAGCTCTTTTTAAGGCAGCAGCACAGTACCTTTGCTTGGAGCCAGAGCTGAGTGACCCCTGGCCAGGCAGCAAAGGCAAGGAGACCAACAGTGAGCACAGCACGGTAGAAAAAGCTGAAGACCTGAAAAAGAAAAATCAAGAGCTAACAAAAGTCTGAAAAGCAAGCACAGTAATGTTAAATTCCCCAGGTAGGATGCTAGTAACCAGGTATCCTGTCAATGCTCCTGGAGAAAATACTTACCAGCACTTCAATTCCCAGAGTACAAACCAAGAGCAGTCCCAGGGACTGACTGATAGGGAGTGACAAGAGGTTTGCAGCAAGCTCTTGAATAACTGGAAGTCTGTTCAAGAAGATGGAACAATACTGTCATTAGATTTCAAAAACAAAACCATACAGGATTTTACTTTTGAAAGGTGTGGAGAACACAAGAAACATGCCAGGTATTCTGCTTGTGTTTGGAAAGAGGGGGTGATGGCCTCAGTCTCCTTTCTGCCCAGTTTTACTTGAGAAAAAAAAATCTCAAGTTGGCTTTTCCAATATTTTGAGAGGCAGTTCATTATCTGAGATAACAAGTAGTTATTATTAAATATATTATTAAATATATTATTATATTATCTAACAACAAGTAGGTTTGCATTTGGAGCAAGAGGAGCCCCCAAGAAGAGAACTGTGTTCCAACAGCAGTGCACAGTCCTCACCCAGACCAGCACCTGTCTCCAAAAGCAGCTGGAGTTTGGCTCTCTTGACACCTGGCAAGATCAGGCCATTTCCAAACTACTAAAGAAACAACCTGTCCCATCTTACACAAGAAGTCAGATGCTGCAGGTATTTGCCCAAGATTTTTGCACCCTTTTGGTATCAAGAAGAGTATTAAAAAACACAGTCTTGGAAAGGCATTAATCTATTTTTTTAACAGACAAGGGATCTTTCAGAATCACCTTCTGTGTCAGTCAGGCTGGAAGGTTCTCTGTGCCTAGTGAAATACAACCCAGAGTCCTTTGGAAAGTCTCAGGAAGCATTTCCAGAAATTTAAAAAAAAAACCAACCCTAAAAATAGATTTTTCTTCCCAAAAAAAACATATGTGAGAAGTTGAACTGCCAACAAAACAGGAGCACAGACCTGATTTTAGAGAATATTCAGCATAAAGTGGATTCTTTACTTACTGTGTCACAACTGCATACCAGAGTGGCACTGGCAGCAGACAGTAGATGTAGTATGTCCAAGGAGATGTTTGAATCCACAGGAAAAAAACCACTAACATCCCAATGGAGACAAAGCCATAGAAGAGAACAGCAGATTCCTGAAAAAAACAAATGGTTGGCTATTCCTGAAACAGCAACAAAGTGTTTTAAACTACACACTATTTCCACTTGTTAGTTAGTACTACTTGTTAGTAGCTGCCCTGGCCCATGTGCACATCTCTGGATGCTCTTTCCAGCCAGGTGAGGAAAAAAACCCAACAAAACAAAGACTGAAACAATGGGATCTGAAGATCTAAATCTGAATCTGTCTCTACATAAGGTCCTGCAGTAAATGTGCAGAGGGAAGGGACACCTGTAGCCCACTGGAAGCATAGGTTCAATGGATAACTGAAATCTCTGGATGCTAAGGACCTTGGAAAAAAAAGAGCTCCCAGATGTAGATTCTAAAGAAGCTTGAAGCACAACCTTTGTAGTTCAAATTCACAGCATTGCAGTCAAAATGGTGAATAGATGTGATATTCCATTAGCATGCTTCCTCCTCCTGCTGGGGACATTTGTAAGAGAACTAATTACATTAAGAGTTAATTAATCTAAATGAAATTAAAAGATAAAGCATTAAATCCTACTGGAAAACCCCTCCAACTGTTCAGGATCTAGGACAGTGACTGAAGGAGGCTCATGACCAACCTTCCACAGGAGTGACAGTCACAGAACTTAAGAGTTTCAACAGTCACATGGCACCAAAGGCTCCTGGCATAGCCAGAAATGCTATTATATTGAACCCTCACCTGACAGGCCAGCTCCAGGCTTTTCTACAACACCAAAAAAATTAAGATTTATTACAATATTCTCCTTATTATGTACTCAAAGAAAAATATTCTTGGACTGAGAGCTGCAGGGAGGACATCCAGGAGCAAAGAAATGTAAATATCTGTGATGTCAGGCAGGCCAGCCCTTCAGCATCAGGTTTGTGCAGAGAGGAGTGGTTAAAAAAATCCCAAACAACACAAAACCCCCCAAAAAGCAACAAACCAAACCAATCCCCTCTGCATCTGCCTCCTACCTGCTCAGTGAACTACTCTTCCTTGTTTAGGGACATTCAGGTGTCAGAATTACTGGCAAGGGAAGATGATGCAGAATTTGGAAGCAATTTTATCCATGCACTGCTGGTTTCTTGGAATGAATTCTGCAGGTGGACAGCAGCTGTGTTCAGGACAGGGGGAAGAGCAGATACTCACTTGGTAGTTCACAGAGATGGGCTCATTTTCACAGCTTTTGCTGTTCCCTGCCACTGGAATACAACTGCCTTGACCTAAATCTGAACAGGCAGCACATGCAAGTTCTAACTGATTTCTAAAATAGACCTTCTGCTAAGAGATGCCACTGAGGTAAGAAAAAGCCATGCAGCAAGCTGACCTGATTTACTTTTAGTGACACAGAATGAATATATCATACAGAGTTGTGCTCTGCACACAGTATAATTAACCATTAAATGAGCAAACACATCCAAGCAACGTTTTATTCCATGTAGAGACATAAATAGCAGGGAGTCCCATAGAGTTGCTCATGCAGAGAAAATGGGAAGGAGATCTGCATTTTCTGGGGATGTTTGAAATACAGCTTCAAAAATGAGGCTTCTTGCCAAGTGAAACTACACACTAAAAGGAAAAAATAAATCATATGCAGCATAAGAAGCCACAACCTTTTAGAGGTGCTGTCTGCAGGATCTGCAGCTTCATTATTCACAGGCTCCTGTTGGATTCCAGAAGGCTGTGCTTTGCAGAAGGCTGTTTTCTTACTGGTAGATTAATTTCTCAGCAAAAAATTCTTTAAGTAGCTCAAATATTAGCTATAAACTGCCACATAAGAAACATTAACCTCATTGATTCCTTCAGTATTTAGGAACTTAAGAGGATTCCTACAGAAAAAGAAATCTTACAAAAACTGCTGAAAGAAAATTTCCATAGACGAAAAACTATGAAACCCTTTTTTTCCTACCAGCATCACTAGCATAAAAATTCTCTTCACCAAGTTAAATCAATATATCAAATGAAAGCATGTCAACTAAATAGGTGAAATTTTGGCTTAGTTATGAATATATCCCATCCTCAGTCTGTGTATTGTGATTACTGTGTTCAGATCTGACACACCATGCATCTTGGATCCTTTCTTCTCAGTTACTGGATGGCAGAAAGTCTAAATAATGCAGTACAGCACTGAGGAATATTTTCCATTTCAGTTTTGTTGGATCATTTTCATTAAAGGCCCAGACTAGCTCCTTTCAGCCAGTAGTAAAATCTTCAAGATAGCATGACAAAAATTTTCTTGCAGCAATATATGGAAGGCAGTACAGATGCTGAGTGCTTGTTCTCATTTACATTACAAAATGAAACCATTCATTCTGAAACAAATTCTGGAAGTTTGGGAGATTTTTTTTCCTTCCTACCCTTAAAGATTTAATCCTTCTCTAGAGAAATGTCAGCTCTTTGCCTGTTCACCTTTTTGAAGTATCTCTCTTCTTGATGAACGACTGCAAGTAAATGAATTTCCTGGGACTTTGCGAAAAATCAAACTATAATCATCTTGTCAGAAAGAACTGCTTCATCTGTGGTGTCTTCTGCTGCACCCTGCAAATCACAGAGAGCTACAGAGCAAGGTGATCTATGAACCACTGTTCACCTGCCTATTAAAACAGGCTCTGCCTGATGGAGCAGGGCCAGAGGAGGCCACGGAGATGCTCAGGGGCTGGATGCTCTGCCGGATGCTCTGCTCCCAGGACAGGCTGAGGGAGCTGGGGTTGTTCAGCCGGAGAAGAGAAGCTCCAGGGAGACCTTAGAGCACCTGCCAGTGCCTGAAGGGAGCTGCTCCAAAGCCTGCAGAGGGGCTGTTTGCAAAGGCCTGCAGGGAAAGGCCAAGGGGCAATGGTTTGGATAAGCAAGGAGTGGCTGGAGATGAGAACTGAGGCAGAAGTTGTTTCCCAGCAGAGGGGTGGCCACTGGCCCAGGGAGGTGGTGGAGGCTCCATCCCTGGAGACATCCCAGGTGGGGTTGAGGAGGCTCTGAGCACCCTGCTCTAGCTGAGATGTCCCTGCTCTCAGCAGGGGTTGGGTTGGATGAGCTCTGCAGCTCTCTTCAACCCAGACAGTGCTAGGATTTCTAGGTAAAAAATGCCATGATTGGACTACACAGCTCCTGAAAACTGATTTCACACTGCAAAATAGGATAGGAATATAATAAATTTTTTTTTTTTTTTTGCCTTACCAGTAAGGAACATGAAAGTCAAATGGAAGTCTAAAGTTTGTATTTTTCCAACACATATTATTACAACAGAGTGCTGACTTTACTAAAATTAATGCTGAATACTGACTTCTGGTTGAAGACAGACCCTCTCAAAGTTTTCAATCACTGTTTAGTTGCTCTTGTGTTCCATCTAGAGAAATGCAGAGCTGTAGGAAGGAAGAAACTGAGAGCACAGGACAGTTATCCTGCCACAGCTCAGGAACAGCAACCCAGGCAGTAACTCAGGATTGCAGCAGCTAGAAACTAAAGCCTGACAGTTCCCCTCAGCAGCCAGAAGTGGAAGTTGTGCAGTTTGTCCCTTTCAGAGAGCTGGACCATACAAACAGTGCTGAAAACTGGCAGAAACAAGTCACTGCACATTCCTGACCTACCTTGTGAGTGTGTGTAGTCCTGATCCAGCTGGTGTGGCTCTTGATGATCACCAAGGTCACATAGGTTGTCCAGCCCACAAAGCCCAGCACGATACTCAGGCCCAGGAAGGCCCGGTCGTAGGTGTGGTAGTAGGACAGGCCTTCTAGAGCCAGGTTTATCAGCACCTTGCACAAAGACACCTGCAGGCAGACAAGACATGTCAGCAGCAGTTGAGAATGTGAGCTTTGTTCCAGAAATCCACCTAAGAGCAGCTGGGGCTGACCTGGCTTTGTCTGGCTGGGCACCAGGCCTCTGTGCCCAGGGCTTGGCAGCACTGCCTGACTCAGACTCCTGCTGGACAGAAAGGCAGTGATCACTTGGCTTCTGCATCCCCTCAGATGGTCAAAGCTACACAGACAGCACAGCCTGACCACCACCTACTTGCTACTAGTTTCTCCCAAGAGCATTTGATCATCTATATAGAATCAGAGAACCATGGTGGCTGGAAAGGAGCTCTGGCATCATCCAGTCCACCCTTCATCCCAACACCTCTCTCTCCACCAGCCACAGCCTCCAGTGCCACAGCTACTGGTTTTTAAACCCCTCCAGGGATGGGGACTGCACCCCCTCCCTGGGCAGCCTGGGACAGGGCCTCTCCACTCTCTCTGCAAAGAATTCCTGCCCAATATCCAATCTAACCCTCCCCTGACACAACTTGAGGCCATTTCCCCTGGTTCCATCATTAGTAACTTGGGAGCAGAGCCCCAGCCCAGCCTGGCTGCACCTTCCTGCCAGGGAGCTGGAGAGCAGGGAGGGCTCCTCTCAGTCTCCTCTACTCCACACTAAACACCCCAGTTCCCTCAGCCTCTCTTCATATATATACATATATATATATTCCAGAATAAGAGACCTCCAAAAAATCCCACCCAGGAGTCACATGCTTCTGGAGGCACAGCACGTACACAGGAGGACTCTGCAGAGCTGAAACATGGTCCCTCTTCCCAGTCTGAAATACCCTGCTGGAGTTTCATGCTCTCCAATTCAGCAGTGCCTAGGACCTGTTGGAGCCTCTTTCATTTACAAAGCAGCTGCTTGGGTCTCTCAGATTTGATGTGCAAATCATCTGGACACTAGAAGGGCTGCACCCAGTCTAACCACCAGTCCCCTTACTCAGCACCCCTACTGGGGAGACACCATCACAGAGAGCATTTTTTCACACCACAAGTGTAATTCCTCACACAGATGTGTGCCAAGCCCTGTGATTTACCCAAAGGTCAGATATTGAATTTGTGCTCACAAAGGATTCTCTGGTCATAAAAAGATCTGTAAGGAGAAGTATAAGAAGAAGATGATCACACAGGATACGTTCAGATATCCAGGGGGGACTGAACAGCACCAATCAACAGAAAAAGATATGTCAGCTACCAAAGAGATTGTGTGCCCATGGGCAACCTCCCCAGAGTTATCTCCTTCCTGAGGATACACTTAGGAACATGTATCTGCAAAGAGCTGCAGAGCTGGCAATGCACCAGCCTTCCTGCACTGTGCTCTAGGAAGCAGAGGCCCTGTGCATTAGTGATCAAAAGTTACAACTCATGAGTCCCTCAACTAAATTAGGGGTAAAATGTATGTCTAATTAACATGCTAACAATTAATGTATCATTAAACTTGCAGGTTCTGCTGCTGAATGTATACAATGTCTCCTGCAAGTACATGCAGGAGACCCAAGTGATAGTATTAGGAAACCAAAAAGAAAACCTGCTCCCCACATCCAAATAGATCCATTGGTTTCAAGTGAGGTGTTTCCAATGTACAATGAAATAAACACCAAGGCACAAAGCATAAAAGAGATGCAGCTCTTCTGTGAATAAAATAGCAGTTTCTTACCCTGAGAAACATCTTAGAGCTGAACCCTAACACATAATGGAAATCCTATATGCAGCTGGCAGGCTGAGTGCAAACTTACACATACAGCTTCTTAATGTACCTTTTAAACACAGAAGTCAGTGACCAAAGGAAACCTGTTTAAAATAAGACTTCTTGATATCATCTATCTCTACAAATTATTTCAGTGAATGTCAGAACACAAGAACTGGTGAGTTGCACCCACTGAGCACCCTGTCACACAGTCAATGGTGGCAAATGCTCAGGAAAGCAGTGTCAGGATTAGGAAACATGGAATGATTCCACACATGGCTCCTTGTCCTTGGCACACTGACATGTGAATTCCAAACAGGAGCAGCTGGGTCAGGTAGAAGAACAAAACCAAGAACGATCTGTGATGGAGCAAGACATCTTAATTTTTCCACACAACTAGCAGCCTGAGAACTGTGAACATCAACTACATTCCTCAGTTTCTCTCTCAATTCACTCTTTTCTTCAGTGGAAAATGAAAGCATTCCTGTGTGTACTATGGAACAATAACAAATAGCTTCAGAGGTGTAAGAAGTAATACAACAGGAAAAATCCATACAGGAGAAACCCAGCAAGTCAGTATGATTCATGATGTCAAAATGCTAAATTGTGGAGACTTGCAGTGAGATTATTTCTGTTAATGAGATGTGCAGCATAAGGAAGGAAAAAAAGGTTTATTTCCCAGTTTAATTTCAAGTGAAACAAATGTAAGTAGCAGAAGCTGCTGTCAAGTTTTGGGAGGCATGAAGCAAACCACTCACCGCTTGCTCGTACTGCTGCTGCTGAATGGAAAGCCTGGCTGTCTTCAGAAACTTCAGCTGCTCAGACTCAGAAAGTGGTCTGTACAACAAGAGAAAGAGATGTCAGTGGCTTCTTCTTTACATGAGCTTTGTAAAAAGGCAAAGAAATCCACTTGGTAATAAAAGAATTGCTCTGGAATGAAACATCCCAAAATACTCTGAATTTCATACTTAAGTAACTGGGACTAATCCATTCCTCCTCACACTTGGGTCACCACTGCTGTCCAACTTATCCCAGATGTTTGTACTGAAAGATATCTATGTAGGTGTTCTCATCCTGAAAATGGTCTCCCTTGTGTGTTAATATTACAAGAGGCAATGGGAGTCA
>VYZU01088044.1:0-45535 GCA_013401355.1 Ceyx cyanopectus | reverse complement strand
CTCCTCCTGCACTGTAATGTGTTGAGGTGGTGAGGGTTTTAAAACCTGAAAGAAACTTGAATGGCTTGATTTCAGCACAGCGAATCATTTGTCTTTTAGATGGCATCTCCAGTTATCTATAAGGAAGCCATTCAAAGTGTTTAAAGTCTAAAGAGCAAAGGCTATTACTGCCTGCCTTTAAACACAGATTGAAAGATTACTCGGATACCAACAAAATATCAGACCTAATTCCTGCCCATTATAGGTGAGGCCTTGGATTCAGCATCCTTATGGTACAATTGTTGTACATAGTGTACCCAGTGTGGGATGAGGCACATGCCAGGCTCTTTGCAGAAGGATGTGTTCTGGACTCATTACTCACTGAAACTCCTGGGTTTGACCCTTGTTTTTCACCTTGACTTTCCATGAGAACCAAACAGTGCTTTCTGCTGCTGATAGGTTTTATAGTTTTGGAGGATTTTCCCCTGAGGAGAGGGACTGTATTGTAAGACCACCTTTGGCATTGGGAAGGTGCTTTTTCCAGGAAGAGTGAATGATGGTGTATTAGGTTCCTCAGGGTAAATACAACCAGAAGGAGTATGTGCTGTTTGTTTCTTGTGCCTAAATTGCACAGAACTTAATCCTTTTTTTTTACTAAATCTGTATTCAGTGCTCCTTGCCATGATCTAATACTGTCTGTTTCGCATAGTAGTTGGTTATTTATCAATAACTCCTTTACTCCACCCAGTTATTTGGAAGTCACCCTGAATGCATATGTTTGCTATCATACAGTTAAACACAGCATATCCCTGCCTTTTAATATCATTTATGGGATATAGACCTAGCTTTTTCAGCCTTAGCATGCTTTTGTGCAAATAGCAGGTCAACAGCAGAGTGTCTTTCAAAAAACATTTCCCAAATGAAAGATGAGAATTCTCTGTGCTCCTGAAAGCTGAATTTTTAGAGATTTGTCAAAGGCCACAGGGTATGTTGGGAAGGAAGAAAAAGGGCTGGCGCTTGCAAATTCCTCTGGTCTTTGAGCTCATTCATTTGATTTAAACATAAGAATATGGTTTGGTTTAGCTAGGAGAGAGATTTATGGCTTTTGTAGGAGATAGGCTAAGCAGATAGATCTGAAAACCCTTTAGAATTTCAAACAAACAAATGCTGAACATAACATGTTTTATTATCTTTTAATTGAATGGTGTTCTACGTCTCCTATAGACTGCAGGTGAGTAGTCTCCATTTGGTTCAAAGCTTTTGGGTTATATTGATCACAGGGGTAAATCATAAGGGACTTGCAATGAAACAAATTCATTCCTTCTGGACGTTTTGGTATATTCTTCAAGAATGAGGAAGCTCTCCTTTCCTGGAATTTCAAATGCCTTTAGATCAGATCCCATGTGAGACCAAGAGGTATGTTTTGGCTCTGCCTTAGATGTTTGGGTTTTTTTACCTTTCTTGAAGTTATTAGAGAAACACAAAGCATTGGCAAGAGTGGTATTTCTTTAAATATTGCTTATGGCCGAAACTCACGACTGAGTTTCCTCTTCTAGGGGAAATAAAACCGATGCCCCTTTTCATCAAAAACAGAAGCTGGACTAAGACAGCTCTTCCTGCTCTCTAAGTGTGGGCAGAAATGGAGGGAATTGAGATTAAAAGAATTATCAATCAAATCCATGGCTTGATTTTCTTAATCTAAATTAGTGAGAACACCTTCAAACAGCCTCAGGTCAGATGTAGATGCTCCCAGGAATTAAGAGCCCTCTTCTTTCTGAAAGCTGGAACTTCCGTAAGCACAAATCTGATTAATTTTACTGGGTATGTAATGGCAGTGAAGGCTGGCAGCAGGAACTGTTTGTAGATAGAGCTTAAAAACTTGAGCAATCTTTCACCCGTAGCTGGGTGGCATTGTTGAAATACCAGAGCCTTGAGTGACAGCTAAATTCTACTTTTTGTATTGCACAGGGAAGGACAGTATTTTCCATTAAAGGGGTGTTGGCCTAACATTTGTTGCCTTTATATTCTCTGGAAGTTCATTAACTGCGATGGGAATGAAGGCCAGAGAAAGCTGGGTGACTCCCCACCAAATGCTGTAAAGCTCAGCATAGCTGCACCTCTAATCTGGACGTCATTTTTATCTTGGAAAGGAATTAGAATCAAATAATAGTTTGGATTGGAAAGAAACTTCTGAAGTAATCTAGTCAAGTCTCACTGCAGGGAGCAGGGATGTCCTCAACTAGAGGAGGTTGTTCAGAGGCCTGGCCAACCTCACTTGCAATGGTGCCAAGGGATGGGGTGGCAACCTAGGCCAGTCTCTCACCACCCTAATCAATTTCTTCCATTCAGCCTAAATCTCCCTATAAGTTTAAACCCATCACCCCTTGTTCTGTCCTAACTGGCCCTTTCTGACTAGCCTCTTGAAGCACTGAAAGGCTGCAGGATGATTACCCCAGAGCCTTCTCTGAACACCCTCAGCTCTCTCAGCCTTTCTTCACAGCAGAGGGGTTCCAGGAAATTCAGAGAGAACTATATTTCAGTCTGCCATGCACTGCATGACTATTTTAGCCTCTAGCTGTGACACCAAAATGGTGTGAGTAGCTGTGGTGTGTGGGAGGCCTGGCTCCGTGTTGTGTGCTGGGGTTTGAGACCTGTTCCTCTGGGGCAGAATTGTGCTCCTCTATAGTACCTGGCTCTTGTACAGGTCTGGGCTGCTCATACAGAAGCTGTTCTGCTTCTGAAAATGCTCCTGGAAATATTTCCACCTGCATCAGGGAGCGTTTTGTGAGCTCATGTGGCAGCTGAGCAGTAGCTTTTTTGGATCGCAGATTCAGGTTTGGCTGTCTGGGTTTTACATCGGATCTTTTCCTCCGAAACACTGGGACAACACTTTTTGCCTTGGTTTACAAAAAAAAAAGTGGAAACTTTGATTTTTCTGCTCTTAGAATCTGGCTTAGTCTCATCAACTGAACTCTCCCTGTTAGGAGCTGCTTCAGGGGCTCATACTGGTTACAGTTTGTGCCAGTTCAGTGATTCTTGTATTGCTGTTTTGGCAGACAGAGCAGTTTTCTCCACTTCTAGTCTTCCACTGCTCACTCTGTCCTGCCTCACCTTGGCAGGTAAAAACCCAAACCAAAGAAATGTAATTGCACAACTTCACTGCAGAGAAATACATCCAGGGCCCTAAATGCAACTTGGTGGTATCCCTTAGATTGCAAGTGTCTGTTCTTGCAACACATTTGCAATATACTAAATTCTGTGGTGTTTCTTAACAAGGACTGGGATATAAATGGGTGTAAGTGATGATGCAGCAGTTCTGTTAGCTTAGAAATGAGTTTAATTTAATAATGTGAAGCCCTCTGAAACATTAAGACCATTTCTGAGCTGGACTGGAGATTTGGTGTCTCCGTTTCTGAACTCCAGAACCTATGACACATTTACACAGGTACTAGAAAGAGACTGTTGCAATTTTCAGAATTTAGGTTGGAAATCTGTTCTCAGTTTATTGAACACCCTTTAGGTTTCTATTGGATGAAGTTTTCATTTGCTATCTTAAATCTGCTATCTACAACTGCTGTCAAGCAGGTGCTGTCTCTTGCTCTGCCTGGATAATTATTTTCATCAATCCATACAGACTTAAATCCCATAATGTAGTTCACAGGTTTGCTGTATGTAACACCTTTTAGTAAAGTCTTTGTGTCTCTAATGACCTTCTTACGTGTACCATGTTCACTGTTAGGGTGGTGTCAGGAGTGTATTGGTATTCTCTAGCTGCTACCCAAATGCTCAGCCCTACAGGCCATGTTCTGATCTCCTGGCTTACAGCAAGGAGAAAAATAAAAAAAAGGCTTAATTGTGAAATAAGTGCTGCTGGGTGAGATTAGTGACTTAGTGTTCTGTTTGGAAATTACCTGGGTTGAAAGGTTTTATTAAAATACCACTTCA
Source organism: Ceyx cyanopectus (assembly GCA_013401355.1). Taxonomy (NCBI): domain Eukaryota; kingdom Metazoa; phylum Chordata; class Aves; order Coraciiformes; family Alcedinidae; genus Ceyx; species Ceyx cyanopectus. The sequence continues at coordinate 41,611 of VYZU01088044.1, read as the reverse complement.
GAAGCTGGGTTAGATGGAACAAGAATTTGATCATATGAGCTAGTCACTGGTTAATTTTCAGACACATGGCCAAGACTGGTGGTGGTTAAGATGGAGCTGAGGTAGAAACACTACTGGTACTACAATGATTTGTTGCTATTGCTTTGTGACAAGGTTAATTTTGAAATTCCAGGTGGTTTGAGGAAAGGCAGAGCTAGTTTATTTTTAGAGATGCTTCCAATCTGCCCCTCCAGAGATTAAAGAGTTGGTTTGAAGTTCATCTTTGCCTCTCAGATTTCCAAGTTCATGGGCCAGTGATCACTAGTTCATAGTAGCTGAGCTGTGAAAATGGGAATTATGGGGAGTAAATGGGAGAAACAAATCTGTGAAGCTTCTGTGCTTGTCAGTATTTACCCAGGCTATGATGGAGGGGGAAAGCATCTCCAGAGAGGAGAAACTTATCTCTTGAGGATATGTTCTGTTGCTCATCCTTCCAGAGTAGGCACAGTCTCATTACAAGATGTATTGTCACTCTTGGTAGCTTTATTTTTTCCTGCTGTCATGGTGAATACTTTTGTGGGATGAGATTTCCAACCTGAAGTTTTCTGGTACCTCCAAGGTGAAGCCAGAAGTTACAATGAGGCTATTGCAGGCAATGACTGGCTCAGGTGCACTGAAAATTGAGCTCTTTGAGCAAGTGTGGGGCATAATTTGTCAGATATGACAGCTCACCAGGACACTTCTCTGCTGGGAGGCTGTTAATTGATTCTCCCTTCCTGAAAGGAAGATGTCTAAGTTAAGAAAGCAGTTGCCTCTGCTGCTTGACCCAGAGGAATATTTCCATTAAGTTGCAGTATCTTGCTGTGTATCCATATCCCTGGACAAGCAGATGCTTCCTCCAAGCACGTGAGCTGGAGAACAAAGAGCTGCTTTGCTGAAACAAATGTCACTAACTGAACTAGGTGCCCATCACTCTGTACAGGGCTTTGCCCCTGTAGGAAACAGGTTAATTTGGTGGGCTTTAATGAAGAGCTTTACCCATGTCAAAATATCTTTTTTTGCTACCTTTCTTTATTGGTAACTTTTTTTTTTCATCTCTCAATGTGGCTGGGGAAAGACCAGATGCTCCCTGTTTATATTTGTTTACTGAAGTGTTCCCTTTTGTTTTGCATACCCTGTTTGAAGATTAAAATGAAAATATCCTGGATTTCTGCCTCTTAGATTATTTTGAAACACTGTGATTAGGGGAAGATGTCCAAGCTTGTAATCAATGGGCCAGATATAATCTATATCTGGAAAGCTGCAGGACATGGGAGTATTCCACAAGAGTAGAAATATTCCCCCTCATTTGTTGGTGAGAGGATGCATGGATGTGCTTCTGGTAAAGCACACTTGGGTACATGTGGCCAATGTGGGGTGTTCAACCAGCTCTGAGGCTGAACAAAGCACTGAGACCCTTGATAGCTGAATTTGTTTGTGGCTTGAGTCACCAGTAGAGTCTTGAGATGAACTGTAATACTGGTTATACTCAAGCCACTCCTTTAAAGGAAACATCTCCCTGTGTTTTTCTTTGCCATGCAGCTGAGTGATCTGTCCCTCCAGTGTGGTGTACACCTGGAGGTCTGATACTGGGGATATTGCCTCCAGATCCAGCAATCATGGGAATCCCTGCTCTACTTAGTAGTCCAAGCTATGAGTCACAGCTTGGAGGGGGGAGAATAGAGCAGTTTAGAAAAACTTGTAATTAAAAGCAAGGATGTTCAAAGAAGCTTCAAACAGCTGGGGAGGTGAGCCTAGTTGCAATGTTTTAGTACTTGAACTTCTTGTATAATATGTGACCACTCTGATTTCCATGGATGCAGGTTATTACTGTTGCTGTCCTGTTGTCACCATCGTGTATTTAGCCTGCACAGAGTGCAATAGCCATGGCAGCAAATAGCTTCTGCCAAAATGCAACCGTTTTGTTTGTAGTGTAGATTGCAATCAGGCCGCTTGTGCTGGAAAGAAGCCAAGTGAGCAGTGGTATCCTGGAGGCAAGGTCTGAGGAGAGGCTGGGAGCACGGCTGGTCCCAAGGCTCTTGCTGAAGGCCCTCCCTTTCAACACAAAGTCCTTTTTAGAAGCTCTGGTTTCACAGGACCTGAATTCCAAGCTGGTTTAGGGCATCTGCTTTTCATCTCTCACCTGGGAAGTCTCTGCTGGCAGAGCAGATGGAAGGGCTGTGGGTGAGCTCAGCATGCCTGCCTGCCTGGGGGCTCTTCACTGCCTGCAAGGAAGTGTCTGGTCTCTTCCAGCTTTGGGTGGAGTAAAAAGGGAGTGAAAGGAAAACACCTCGGCCTATTTGTGCCAGCAGCGAGTCTGGCAGGCTGCTGTGAGCTGTCAGAGCTGTGCTCTGCGTGTGGTGCCTGGGGAGCACCCATGGTGCTGCAGAGCTCATCTGCTCCCCATCATGCTTCACTCTGGGCTCACCAGGCAACTCAAGGATGCCTCTCCTCAAGGCTCTTCACTCGGCTGTTTTGTGAAGACCGTGGTTTATCCCTGAAAAGTGGTTGAAAGTTGGTTGGGCTGAGCACTGGTATGATGACAATCTGGGTGAAACCCAGTGTGAGACTGTCCCTGTCCTGATGGGTTTGGTATCTTTTCACCCTCTGCCTCTTGCGTGCTTGGTGACAGCAGGGACTTGTCTGAGGTCACGTAATTGGTTTTGTGCAGAGGATGAATCTGCGTGGAGTCCTGCCGGGAGCTGGGAGACAGAGCTGCAAATCAAGCATCTTACTCCTCCTGTCCCCAGCGTTGCATTGGCAGAGCCATGACTTCAAGCAGTGCCTGGAGCACCTCACCTCCTCCCTCTGCTTTGCATGGCTGAAAAAGGCCCAATGAGCATGGCAGTTTGGTGACAAGCAGAGTTGTTTGAAGCTGGGTTTCCCTGGGCATGTCATCTTATTCCACCTCCAGCCTTCACTGAGGCAGGACTTGGGAACAAAGCACTTTTTCTGACGTTTCCAGGGCTCTGCCTTGCACAAGAATGAGCTTGCAGAAACCCATGTTCCTGGCAAGGGCTGAGAAATGGGTGGGACAGAGCAAACAGGTTGGAGACAAATTCAGCCTCAGAAAGAAACTTTCACTCTGTCCTGCAATGCCTCGGGCAGGGATTTGGATCTGAGGAGTAGATCCTTCATCAAAGTTTGGAAGAAATGCATAAAACTGGGAAATTTGGAGAGCAGTGAGAGTGTAGCCTTAGGCTCAGCTCTGTGCTTAAGTGCTGTGTAACTGGCATTACAGGTCTGTCTTTGCAGAGCTCTTGCTCTTACTCCTCCTCCCGGGTGGATTTACTGCTGGCTGTGAACAGGCTCGTGTCAGAGTGTTTTCCTTCTGCCCACGTCACTCACAAGCAAACCTGTACTTGAGTCTTGGGCTTGCACCAAACTCCAGACTTGGCCAAGGGGTGGAGAGCCTGGATTTCCCCCACACCTTGGCCCTGAGGCCTCATCTGTCTTGCTCTTGGTTGGGCAATGACCATCACACTCAAGTCTACTGGCCTCTGGGAATAACCCATTTCTGGGTAAATATGGAGATTTCATGGGGAAACTTAAGGAAGGGGTGATTGACCCTTTAGCAGAGTTGGGAGAGGAATGTAAATGTTAATGTGCTGGTTAGGATGAAAGTGCCTCAACTGTACAAATGAACAGCTGAACTTGTACCAGAGAGAGTGAGTGCATCCTTCTCTCCCCTTCTTTTACAAAGTCCTGTATTCCCTGTAAATTTACTAGATCAGAGTTGATTTTGGAGAGTCATTTGCAGCTCTCATAAGTGTAAAGAGTATCTAGGAATAGAAGACTTGAACTGCAGGGAGAATCTTTGGTTTGTGTCTGCATGGAAAAGGTGTGTCCAGGAGAGATTGTATGGGATGGATTTTCTGTAGGTTAACCCTTGCTGGGTTAGGACCCTGGATCTCTTCTTCTTGAGACATAAATCTCAAATTGGGCACCAGAGGAATGGAATTAGATTAGAGTATAATCTGTTCTCTTGACATTTACTCCGGAGTTACCCTGATGTGAAGCTGGAGCAACAAAGCTTTGTCCAAAGGGATCACTTAGAGCTCACTGAAGATCATGTAATACTGATGCTATTAGATTTAGAAATTCCCAGGCAGAATATCTTTTCAGGTTTGTCTGCTGTGGAAACAGAACAAGTTGTTAAAATAGGTTGGAAGAAAAGGCAAGATCATGCAGTGTAAGGAAGGCTCTGAAAGCTGCTGTTCTCCCTGCAGAAAGGACTGGGTCATACCTGTAGGTCAACACTCAAGGTGTTCAAAACAGAGCCAGCCATCCCTAGATCACTGCTTGAATGTGGTACAGTGGTGAAGGGGTCTGTTCTTGTGAAGAAAATGTCCTGCTGTAAATGAAGCAGATCCTCGGAGACCTTTCTGCCCAGGATAAACATCTTTTTAATTGTGTATTTCATCTCATTGCACGCACAAGCTGTGTGTTTTACCAGGCTATCAGATCTGGCAGGCCTGCAAGGAGACTTTCACCACTGGCTTCTATCCCAAAGCCTCTCCCTTCAGCCAAGGCAACACCTGGGTGTGGTTGCATCACTTCTTGTGGTCCTCATCCACTGACCTCCTTGGAGAGCCCACAAGAGAAGAGTGATTCCTTCCTTTGCTCCACACATGCGAAGGCACATTCCCAGCCTGTGGCATTGCTCCATCTTCCCCCTCTGATGGAGACTTGATGCTCCTCCAGACATGGTCCTTGTGTTGGACAGCTATTTGAAAGGATGCAGCCTGGGGTGATGTCCTTGAAAAGGATTACTTGTTTTGCCTGCAGTGGCCATGTGAGGGTTCTGTGGTGTGCCTGGTGTTGTGCAGTACAAGATGGATGTATTGCTGTGCAGGAATGGATTAGTACTAAGAGGTCTGGCTCCTTGGTGGCTCTTGGAAAGCAAGTGGAAGAGAGACTTTTTAATGTGAGATTTAATGAGGTGATGAAAGTCACTGCGATGGGAGGTGAAGACTGAAGTTAGTCTTGAAAAGAGATTATACCTGCTCACATAGGAGAAATGGTGCAAATAAACACAATGGCCTGGATACAACCCCGTGTTTTTTCTGTCCCTAAGCAACATTCTGTCCCTAAGCAACATTCTGTCCCTGCCAACATCCCTGGGAAAGCCATTCTCCCTGTGCCCCACGGGCTGGAAGGGGCTGCTGGGCTGAAAGGGGCTGCAGCGGGAGCGGTGGCCACGAGAGGGCACTGACATGATGCGGATTTCGGGGAGATGCTGTCCCAGAGCATCCAACTGCTGTATTCACCAAGAAATATCCCTCCCTACTTCCCCCTCTTAATCAAATCGGCACACTGGAGCTTGAAACAGGGTCGGAATGGCAACCCCCCGATATCACTGCCCATTTATTTTCTTTCTGATGGGGGTATTTTTCTTCCATCCCCAAGTCTGGTAGCTTTCATAGTCCTGTTGTGTTTTGCTCATCTTCCTTCAGTGCACCAGGGAGTCCTGTTAAGCTGCAGCAGCACAAGTCTTTATAGGATCATCCTGGATTCTGCACCCTGAATACTGGAGGTGGGGCCCTTAACTAAGACACAAGGAGAGACATATTCAGAAGGATCACTGACCATTTTATCCTCTCCAGCTGTAGGATTTGGGTGGTTTTGTCCTGGTTGTGAAGCTGTAACTTATCTGGCTTTTCTGAATTTATATCAAGCTGCAGCTATTTTGTTTGTTGTTTGTTTTTTTTTTTTTTGTTCCAAAATGTTGCCAGGGACAGCTTTGCTTAGGAAGTTGCTGTCTTGCCTGTAGGGGAAGGTGCTGTGGGAATGTGTCCTACTTAACTGAGCTTCAGAGGAAGTTCAGAAACAGTTTGAAATTGAAAGTTATATTTCTTCCTTTTTAACTCTAACCTTTTTATTCTGACTCAGTTTTGTTCCAATTTTTGGACCATGCATTAAAGTAAAAAAAAAAAATCCATCTTGGAATATTTCAAAATTTCCATGCTGGAAAATATTTGAGATCTTGACTTTTATTTTTCCTTTCAACCTGCAATCAAGGGGAAATTAAATTGACACCCTGGCATCTCTTTTGGAGACAGAATCTGATCTCTTCCTGACACCAGCTTTCTGATTTTGCTGGTGTGTTGAATGGGGATGATAGTTTTGCTAATTCTGGAGCTCATTCCTGAGTAGTCTCTCACTTCATTCTCTGCCTGGCATTTAGTGCTAAGGCCAAGGCAAACCTAGAAACAGGTTTCCCAATAAACACTGATCTACACTTTAGAGATCTGTGGATGGGACATTTCTCAGGAAATATCTGGAATATTTTTTTTCCTTGCAAAATAGCTCATGATCTGGGGATGGAAAAGGTTCGTTGTCGAGAACTTGCAGGTATGGAGGTAATATTTTTGACCTTTGTAGGTATGAAGTGTATTATGAGCTACACCGAAATGGGGAGTCTTCCAAGCAAAGCAGCTGCCTAGACGTGGCTAAATAGCGAAAGCCAGAACCGCGGTGCTGCAGAGATCCCAAAGCCATGGTCCTCAGCAGTTCTTGCCCTTCCCCTGCTGATGGCAGTGCTCTGACTCCTAACCCTGCTGCGCAGGGGGACCCGGCTGCAGCCCGCCAGAGGACTGACCTGAGCACGTTTGTGGATTCAGATGCAGCCCAGGATAAGCTTTTAAAGGGGAGAAAAATGACTTGCTTAAGTCTAGTGAGATTCCTTGAGGCTGGGATAAGTGGTTTGTTTGCAGACTGAGCTTTTGTGGGGACTGGGATCTGTTTGTAGCCTTGTGCTCACAAGCTCTTCCTCACATCTTGCCCAAAGCTGAGGGCTTTGTTGCTGGATGCTGCCTGGTATGGCTCAGCTGGCTGGCACAAGTTGGACATCTGACATCCCCTCAGTGATCAGCTTGATCTTCAGCCCTTTCAGATCAAACTTCCCTCAGATTGGCAAACACCAGGAGAGCACCAGAGAAGGAGATTCCTGCAGTATGTGTCCTCATCTTCCTAATGGGACCTGGGGAGAGAAGGTGCCATAGGAGATAAACTCTTTTATTGGCTGTCCAGTTATTCATTCCAGTAAAAATATCACTTGGGCTGGAGAAGTTTCTTCAAGCTATTCAGTTTGTGTGAAGCTCAAAGGACAGGGATGCTGTGAAAAGGTTGTTTTGTTTTGTTTATTTTTTGAAGTATGAATTTTCAGTTCCCAGTTTGAAATTTCCTTCTCTTCATATAGTCCTTTGTCAAACAGTGCAGCAATAAAGCAACCCTCCCCTCAACTAATAGGTCAATAGATGGGAATCTTAGTTGCAAAATAAGAAACCCTGGTGAAGCTTTGATAATTTCATTATACTAAAAAAGGACACTTGCAGTTGGCAAAACCCAGTACTTTTCTGCAAAGTGATAAACAAGCAACTGTAAGAGAAGGAAGAGTCAGCTCTGAGCTGAGTTTTAAATCAAAACATGCCCCCTTAAAAAACAATTTCAGAGGCTTTAGGGGCCCTGGGAAGGAGGAAGGGCAATTCATCTGCCTTGGGTTTAAGTTGGTGGCTTGGGTTGTTCAAAGAGATAGCATGTGTGGGAATACTTCCCCTGGTAAATGAAGATATTCACTCATCAAAGCAGGAACCTGCCAAACGTGTGTTGCATAAAGGGGGAAATTCCAGGCATTCTTGGGGAAATTGCAACTTTGAGACTGCAGAATCGAGCCCATACCTGGTGAACTGCTTGTAGACCATCATGGGAGCCTGTGCATGAAAGCAGGCTTGAATGAGCAACAAGAGTATGATAGTGGGTTATAATGTTCCTGCCTGAGGAGGGAAGGAGGCATTTTCTGTTCCTTATGGCCTGGACATTTCTTTGTAGCACAGCATTGCAGTTATACTGACAACCACAGCTCCATCTGGTCATCAATTATTCATATAGACCCCAACACCACTGGGAGTCTGCACATATAAGAAGCAGCAGTGTTTTAAAGTGGATGTGTAGGTTCCCCTCCCCTCAGGGCCAAGGTGAACTTCCCATTGCCCCCAAAACTGGTTTCAGTAGGCTGGAACAGAGCCTGGGGTGCTCAGGGCAGGTGACTTTGACCAGCCTTTGCTGCATTTTCTCTGCAGAGCTGCTGGACTGTGGTTGCTTCTGGGCTTTTCAGAGTCATCTAGTGAATGAGGATGGATCTCAGCCTTACAGAAATCAGTGACGTTCTGGCTTCCATGGGATTACCTAGCTAAATGCTTTGGTGTAGTAAATCCTAAATCCATGCTTTAGGATTGGGTAGAAAAGGTGGCAATTTAAATGACATGTCATGAGCAGATGCCCAGTGATGCTGGAGATGAGCTTGTAGGGTTAGGAGCAGGTCAGGGCTATACCCTGTTGTGGTGCCATATGGTTGTCATCTAAAGCCTCACAGCTATTTTATCACAGTTTTCCTTTAGAAATGAAGGGGAACCTTCCAGGTGGATTTTCTTTGTCTTGGGACACTCTTGGTCATGTGTATGTGGAACCAGAAGTGCTTGTTCCTCTGTGCAGTACCTGCTTGGCACAGCACTAAGGAGCCTTATACCCATTCCTGTTGAAGATTTTCCTCAATTTGGCAAACCACTGCAACTACCAGGAAGAGCAGTCAGGCAAGTCTTAACGTAGACATGATCCATGTCCTCCACCTCCTCTGTGGCCTCCCTGCTCTTACAGGGCTCCTGTATTTTAAAGTCTCTGGTTCTTGAGGATCTCCTGGGTGACCAAAACCCAAAGTGTCTAGAACTAGAGAGCAGCTCACTAACATGCTTCCCAAGAGATGAGTACTGCCCACCTTTGCCTGTTCATTGCAAAAATATTCCCCTGCCCTCCTCACCTTCATCTGCCCAGTAGCCCTAAGTAGCTTTCCAAATACGTTTATCTGAAATTCTTTACATTTTTACCCCGTGTCCCGTGCATGGGAAGCAGCCGGGCTCTCGGATGCACTGTGCTGAAATCAGTGCTTAATGTACATCTGGTTGCTGGCCTGGTGAGGAGTTATCTAGAGGAGATGATCCTGTTGAAGGAAGAAGAGTACAGAAATCAGGCCAGTGTCCTCAGCAAAAAAATGCAGGTGATAAATGTACCCCCATGACCACATTCCTCTTCTCTGCGTCTTTGCATCGCTAACTAAGCCCTCCTAGGAAGAAGGCGAAGGAAGCAGGGAGCTGTAAATTACAGCTTTGCTTAATTGACTGGCGGGAGTTTGCTACGAGGCCAGGCTGGGAATACACAAAATATCTTTATGTAGAAGTGGTTATTAGCAGGAGATGTAATGAAATGAGGGTTTCAACCAGTTGGTGTCTTGTGGTTGGATCCTCTAGCGTCTAAGAAGGTGCAAACTCCAACTGAAGCTTTTCCTGCTGTTGGGGCGTTCTTAATATTTCTCACTCCCCTGTGGATTCTCCAGTGTCTAATAATATTACTAATAAGCTGCAACGTGAGCTCAACAATTTCTTTCAGTGTGGGCATTAATAGGTCTCGGGATACAGGAGAGGGCCCTATTTTCATAAAACTTATAGGAACTGTAAGACCTCTGCCCCTTCCACCAAGCTGGGTTGGAATTGGCCAACAAATTTGAAAGTTATTGGAGACAGGGGAGATAAGTATGTTTATTTATATTTTATATATATGTATCCCACGTGCAGACTGATTGCATAAACCTCATTTCTTAAGAGACTAAGCTTAAACCTTATGTTTGCCTCTCTATTGTAATAAACTTTATCTCTTTTTATTTACCCACCTGTAGGATTTGACGATTTCCCCTTTTCCCCTGCTCCTCAATTTCCCCATATCCTGTTCCCAGAAGGGCTGGGGCCCTTCCCAAGGGATCATTTCATGCTGTTTCCCAGGAGGTCTGCCTCGAATGATGCCGATGTGTAGGTGCACATATGTTATGCTTGTATGATTTGCTCAGCTGTGAGAGGGAAAAGTATATCCAGAGATGGTCTGTTCTGGTCTTTCCTGAAGGCAGTTTTAGATTTGTGTGGTTTCTTTTGAATCTGTCAAAGGCACCTATATCCCCACAGGGGGGAAAAAAAAGCAGAACACAGAAAAAGTGCAAAATAGGAGCAACATGAGAATTTGAAATATGTTTAGTCCAGGAGGCCACTTGTTGACTTGACAAGGATCCTTCTTTTGGGGATTGATTTTTTTTTGTTTGTTTGTTTGTTTCTGATGCCACCTGAAAACTCAGCAATGCCCTTCCAGAACTTGAATCCATGAGTCAATATGCTTTTAATGTACGTGTGCACACAAATTATCCCCTCACGCACGCAACGTTAGGTACATGTTTTCCTCTCCCAGCATTCCAGCCTGCTTGGGTTGACCTTGTCTCTCTCGGTGATTTAGTTTTTAGAGAAGGAATGGGTAAGGATTTGCTTTGACATTTAAAGGCAATCCAGGTAATTGATAGCACTGGCAGCGTCCATCTCTCCCTCCATATATCTGCACAACAGTATCTATTTCTGACGTAGCTGACACGCCGTTTCCTTTGGCAGCCCAAGGGCAGCTCATCTTTAAATTAAACTCGTCTCCGACCCTTCCAATCTGCGAGCTGTACTGAGGCAGACACTGGTGGGGTATATCATCTGGAGACTGTGCAGGCATATTTGAGCCGGGTGATGTATTATCAAAAGGGCTCTGCATTACTGTGAGCTGGAACCAAAACAAGCTCTAAAGTATTAACTAATGACATGGGAAGTCCCTTAGGTATCTAATCACCTTTAATGTTCAGATTTAGAAGACAACTTTAAAGGAAGAAAAAGAGATTAGCGGGTCAGGTCAGAGCACCCCTTCCCCCTCCCTCCGCCCCCAAAATACAATTGGCTTTTTAAAGTCAAAACCAGATTCATATTTCACCTCATCAGTAAATACACCATTAAAACCTGAGCCCTAGAGCTTGGATCCTGGAGCAAAGCTTTGCCTAAGTTTGGAGGGGTTTGAATCTTTGTCTTACATTGAAACAATGATAGGTTTGGGGACGCCCCCTTTGTGAGGGTTTGAGCTGCAGCTTGGTGCTGCCTGGCTATGGGAATAGGAACCCCCTGCAAAATTTCGGATGCAGATCTCCAGATTTTCAAGCATGTAGGCTGCTTGATCTCTAAACTGTGTTGTTTTAATCTCTGCAGTATGTTTACCCTGTGCCACAGCTCCCTACCTGGACAGAGGTGCTAAAGGACATTCCCGTCTCAGATAGGAAGTCTATGAGGGGGGAAGGAAATACTGCTTTGGCCTCCCAAGACTCAAGCCAGCATATGGCTTGCAGAACTGGCTCTGTAGGCTGAAAAAAAAAAGGGAAAAAGAAAACCACCACACCAAAAAAAACCAAAACACCAAAACCCTAAGAAAAGCAAAGCTGTTGTCAGTAAATTCACTTTCCTACACTGATGTGGACCCAGCTGTATTCTTTTGACTTAGGGCCCTAAAAAGCTTGAGGCAAAGGCTTTTGACCCTACAATTTACCCAGTGGGCCAATCCTTGCTTCCCACACCAGTGTCTCCTGCTTTGAAGGGAAGAGGATTTAGGTTTCAGTTTCCACTTGGGGATGTTGCTGTTTATGGCAGGAGAAGGTCTGCATGGGAAAGAAGCCCTAGAGCTAGTACATCAACCTGGAGTGGTGTCTGGAGGAAATATTAGCTGAGAGACAAGCAAGAGAAAAGTCCTTGTAGATTTGGCACAGATTTTCCTTGGGGCAGTTATGGAGCTCAGGAATTTGCCCTGCTTGGTCCCAGCTCAAGGGCATGTGCCCCACTTGTAACTTAGCTGTGAGTAATAAAACCAGACCTTGCAGGTTAGGTGTTGTGATGGGAGAAAGCTCCTACCAGGGCTGAGAGTGACCCTGGGAGGCTGTTCAGCCCATCCTTGGACATGGGCAGCATGCTCAGCTCGCATTGTGGTAGAACACATTGACTCTAAAGGCTTTTCCTGGGTCCATTTTGCAGAGGTGTCAGGAATTGTGGCCTTCTATCCTCACTGGAGTGAGGTGACTTCCAAGATGATTGCAGCTTAGCTACCCAACCCCAGATTGGGATTTCAAAGCAGCTGAATTTTGGCATTTCCAGTCCTGCTAAACTTTGCTGCAATATGGATGTTTGTGAGGCCTTAACATTAGCCACATACCTCAGCAAGTTCAGATGTAAATATAAAATTTGTAGAGAATTAAAGTAACTTCAAAGCCTGGATTCTGCTGTTTTCTTTTTCTTCCATTAGTGCTTTGGCATCTAAGTTATGGACTTTTTTTTATTTTATTTTTTTTACCTCAGTCCTTACTTTGAGGGTGGCCTGTAATCCTGAACTCCCCAGAGTTTCTAGAAAACTACTGAAGCCTGGAGATGCTCAGTATCCCTCTAAGATGCAAAGCAAAATAGTGGGTTAGCAAAATCTGCTTTCCTTCCCTTCTCACTCTCTTCAGAATTCTGCAAAAACCGCCTAGGAATAAACACAATAACTGTCACGTCCTCCTCTCCTTGTTTGTTTTTTCATCACACTTTTAGTCATCCAGCTTAAATTGCTACTTTTGAGAAAAATCCTTATTAGAGTAGGACTTGATACCCCTGACACTGAGAAGATATGGTAGTTGGCCTCTAGGAGATGAGGCAAGGGTGATGGAAAGAAATAAGACTTCAGTCTTTCACTCTTTATTTAAAATAAAAAGCACCACACAATCGCCCCCAACAAAATAAAGTGATAGAATTGTATGTGGAGGGGTTGTGGTGACATCATAAGTCGCTGGAGCTCTGTTCTCATCTCCTTTGTTATGATGTCACCTCTCCAGACACAACTTTGTAATTTGTTGCTCTCAATATATTCTTGTTAGACAAATACACAGCCACGGGGCTTTGGTGACATCATGGAAAGGCATGGGAGTGAAGCCTGAGTCCTTGCTGCTTGTGTTGCTGAGCTGGAGCCTGGCAGCTTTCCCTGTGCTGGGGTGGTCACCCAGGCCCAGTGATGCTGGTGGGAGGTTATTCTGGAACAAGGACTAGGAAGTGCTGGTGTTTTCCTCTTTTCTGTTAGCACCTGCAGGCTGGCATTAGCATTGTGGTACCAGCTGGGGGTTGGGTCACCTGAAGGGTCCCTTTTTAAGAAGCCAAAGATGTTTCCTGGGACAGGACCTGAGGATTATGGTAGTTGGCACCCAGTGCCAACCTCTCTGGGGTACTGTGCACACAAGCTCCCAAGGGGCAACTGGGCAACTGTGCTGTTTCAGGGCTTTTCTAGTGTCTTATGCCTGTATATGTCCAGGCACAGATGGAAAGGACTTTTTATCTGCTTGGTATGTAAAACAGGCCACTTAGATACTTAAATGGATAAGAACAGATGAGAACCTCTTCATGGATGTAGGTCAAAAATTATCACTTCAGCAAGATGCTGGAGGAGGAGGTTACATGAGATATGGGCATGGCAAATGGGTATCCATGTTGGGCTGCTGACACTGAGCTGATCCATTGCTGACTTGTGCTCCCTGTCCCTCCCTTGAGAGGAGGAGATGAAATGAGCCACTGAAAGCTAGTTGGCACAGCTGCTGCCTTCACGCTCTGCTGGAGCTCAGCCTACTTTCATGTTTCACTTTTGATTATTGAAGTCCAAATTGTAATGGGAGATGATTAGAGTGACGGAGAGCTGATGGTGCCCACCTACATGAAAGGGCACCACCAAGAAAGCTGGGTGGGCAGTGGATCTGACTTGCTGACAAAGGGGTAGGGGGTGAGCTCCTCTGGGGAGGGGAGGAGAATAGGTAGATGCCAAGTCAGCAGAGGCCCTGAGAAGGCCTTTAACAGCCAGCTTCCCAGTTAGATTTGCCAGTGACCCAGTTGTTGTTGCTTTTCCTTGAGCATGATACTGTGTTTGGAGGTCTTGGAGTGTAACCCAGGTGATAGGATGGTTCCACCTCTGCCATTGCCTTGCTAAATGCACCCTGGAGAATATGGGCCATTCTAGTGTGAAGACCTTTAACTTTGAGTCTTCTATTATCCTGGATGTCTCTAGGAAGGATTAGTTTCCTCTTGAAGTCAGTGGCATGGGAAAAACTGGTGGCTCCACCAGCTAATGCCTTGAATGACACTGCATTAGCATCACTCCTTGAGCTCTTGGAGGACTGTATCACTAACGTATCACAGGTCACTGGCCCAGCCCCAGGGATGCCAACATTTGTTTCCCTGCATCTCCTGAGAGTGCTGTGAAAACCACACTGCTCATGGTACAAATATTCTTACTATTCAAACTAGTACAAATATTTTTCTGTCTCTTTATGCCAAAAACAACAAGGCTGATTCAGGGCTATTTTCTGCTGCCACCTCCTTGCTCTAGCATAAGCCTGTGGTTCCTAAATAGAGCCTCACTGCACTTTTTCTGTGGTCCATATCACTCCCCTTTCCCCCTTCAATCTCTGCCAGCAAGTAAGATTCAGCCACAGCACTGATTGGGGGGGTGGGGTGTGACCAATGCATTTGTCCATCTGTCATGTGTCTAAGCATGTATGCTCTGCTGAGCAAGGCTGATGAGGGTGGGGATGACAAGGGGACATTTGTTCTGCCTTGATAGGTCTGCCTGGATGCTAAATGGGGGTATGGAGTTCTCTTGGGCTCCCTGTGTGGAAGACTGCACTGGTTGTACAATCAGTGCCAAGAGGGGGAAATACTCATCAGCCCTTTTTTTTCTGATCTCTTCCCCAAAAGAGAGAGGCAAACCTGCTGGTTTGGCTGCCAGCAGTGGGGTTGGATGGGTTCAGGAAAGGTTGCATCTGGTCCTAGAGGACACAACAGAAATGTTCCGGTCCCCAGGCAGTGCACGTGCAATGCAGAGCTCTTTGTAAACTTAGCACTAGGCAATACCAGAGATGGATGAGACTCTGTGAGAATGTTGTAAGGTTCAGATAAAATCTGCAGTTCTCAGGGCAGGGTCTCTGTGTGGTGGTGTCAAGGGTAAATGGAGTTTACCCACTTAGAACGTGAATGACACACTGTTTACCCATTTCTCATATACACCAGGCAATGGAAATAATTTCTTTTAATATCCTATCTTGACATTGGGAGGGAGGGGGGGTCACACCCTGGGGGCTCAGGAGCAGGTGCATGGGGGTCACAGGGAGAGCTACCATTCCCATGGCATTGAAGGAGCCTCTGGGCTTACTGGGAAGACTTTTTTTTGGGGGGGGGGGGGGGGGGGTGGTGTGGTGATGGAGGCTTTTCACCCAAAACTTATTCAAGGGTACTGCTAAGGAAAGGTCTAAACCCCTTGAGTTATGTTGTGCACTGTGCAGAGAGCACCCTCACTTGTGTTCTCTCTCTGCTGGCATCTTCTCTCATAATCATTCATCCTCTCTATAAACAGATTTCCCAGTAATGGTTTTCATTTTCTTTGAAGTGTCCCATTCATTCTGCTGCTCTGCCCATTCATGTGCTCAGGGTTCCTTGAAAGGAAGACAGACACAAACATCCAAAGTGCTTGAAATATACTAGCAGGGGGAGGGGGTGGGCAGAGGCATTTCTTTTAAAATACATCTATTTGAGGAGACTTTCATCCTTTTTACTTTTACATCCTTTAAACATTAGTTTTTCACCTAAGTGATTCTTTCTTTTTAGTTTTTGACTTGCTTTCCTTCTATAGGGGTCTCAGTGCTGCATGGTTTTTAAATTTCACTCCCTGCAATCTGTTCCTGCTGCTTTAAACTATTAATAAATTGAAAGCATGTTTGGGAGGCCGATTTAATCCAGCCCCAAAGTTAAGCAGGTGCTGAAGTGGTTTGCTGATGGGGTACATTTCTGAATTGGGGCCTTCTAGGCTAAGACACGACTGTCATCAGGGCTTGGTGGCTGGGCTGTTGTGAATGGAAAGGGATAGTTGGCCTTGAAAATTGTGGATGGTATCTATTCCCTGTGGGAGAAGGGAACTGCAAGGAAGGGCTGCTTTTCTTCAGGGCAGGCACAAACCCAAAATAACAGCTGTTTGTGATGCTCCGTGTCCTGTAACACTTCACCTGCAGTGGGATCTTTTTCTCCTGCAGTAATAGCCCACATTTAAGGCTGAATCGGTGCAAATGCTGCTTCCTTTTGTCCTGGCGTCCTTTGTCATGTACATCCACAATGTCTGACCCTCCCAGTGCTTCCTCAGGGGACCAATCTTCAGCAATCCTCCTCCCTTCGTCCGAGAGGACCTTGCTATAACCCCAGGGAATGGTGTCAGGCAAACCTATTTCGTTTCAGTGATGGCTTCTGCTTGGCTCTAATCGCAGTCTCGTAGTCTTGTCCCAGGGTGAGGGGAGACCTTGGGATTCTGATTAAAATGAGAGGTGTGCAGAATCCCCAAGGGAGACTGAGTTTGTGTTGAGAGAGAGATACCTCAGCCTGGGTGAAATGAGTGCTGCTGCTCTTGGGTAACAACCTGGTGGGCATTCATAAAAGCAAATGCCCCAAGTGAGTTCTTGGCTGTGCTTTTTCTCTTCACACTTGGAATTTCTGCCCATACATCCAAGACTGCACATGGTGTTTGGGACTGTGTTTGTGGACAGCTTGAGGGCTTGGGGTTCTCTTTAATTATGATGTCGTTATGGACTGAAGGCTTGGTGTACAGGAGTGAGAATGGGTTTGCTTTTTCTCTGCTGGATTTTTTTCATTGGGTTGGTTTTTATTAGGACATGTTTGGCTTTGATTTTGGATTTATATGTTGTTCTGTTCTATCAGGCTCCAATAGGCTTTTTGAATCCAGGACCCATATAAATGGAAAATTATGATTCTAACATTATGCCTAGTAGCAATAATAATAAAGATCTGGAGGCTCATATTCATATGAGCTGCAAGTCCAAATTCTCTTTCAAGAGACTGAAGTTCTGCATGGCTGCAAACCAGGGAGGACACTCCATTTTAGGGGATGCAAGGTCAGTGCCTGCTCAGCTGAGAGGGGTGGGGTCTGCACCAGATTCGGATGAAGAACAAAATCAGGAGAAAGAGGGAGGAACAGGTCAGCCCCTAGCATACCACAAATGTGTTTTATATTGTAATATCAAACATTGGCTTATTCTGTGTTTTCTGTTAAAACAAGTCATAAAAGAACTACTTAAAGGGGACTCCATTCCTATATTTTATATATACCCACAGAGAACATGTGGAGAGCAGATAATGGTGACCAACCTTCCCCTGCCACTTTGCTCCTTCTCCCCCCACTGCCCCATTCATCTCCGCAATCTAATAAGAAAAAGAACAGAGCTGGTGTTAACACAGGAGGGGTTGTTAATCTATTCGGAAACGGATTTTCGGGTCCAGGCATACTTTTTTTTTTTTTTTTCCCCTCTATATTTTTTCCCTTCTTTTCTGGACTGAAATAGGAAGGGATGTTCATCCTGGAGCCGGAGCCCAGGGCAGGCGTGGAGCACGATTCCTGGGAAGGGGGGTGGCCGGAGCCGGCCAGGGCTCGTTCCCCTCACTGGAGCTCGGTAGAGATGCTCGGTGGAGGGCGGGAGGGGTGTTTAGCTTGGGGTGGGATGTAATTGATAGCAGGGAAGAGCTGTCACAATAGCAGGATAGGAAACTGGCTATCCGGGACAGCCCCAGCTTTTAAAAGCCCCTAATCTGCCAGTCTCTGTATTAAAGGGCTGATTTGAGGGGAGGACAGGGGGGAGGGAGGGGTTAAAGAGGAGTCCTGACTCCTGTTAGCTCCTTCTAATGAGGCAGTTGAATAGCATTTAAAAGGGCTCCTGGCCTGGCATGAAATCTCACAAAGGAACCTCCTTATTTTAATGCACGCAACTGACTTTGCTTTACAAACAGTTTTATAGTGTCCAGACACTTACAAATCGACCTTCAGTGATTCTGGAGTTAATACGAAGTCTTGGGAAACATTAATGCGCTATTATAAAAAAAAGAAAGTCTCTCAATAGATCTTTCTAGTCTTACAAACACGCTCAGAGTTCTTGAGTACTCAACTCCAGGTATAAAAATGTAAAGTCGTTTAAGGCTATTAATGGGGGGAGGGAGCCGATCCTGCATTCCTTGCCCCAGTCTCTCATTTAAGCTATTAACCTCCCGCTTGTAGGTTGGGGTGGTTTTTGTTTTTGTGGTTTTGTTGGTTTTTTCCCTTTCTCCGAGTAAAGGGCAAATATATTTAAACCTCGAAGAAGGGCTTGTGTGTCGGCAGGTTTATCTTTTAGTCCCTCGATATGTCAGTTGGTTTAATAAAAAATTCCTGTATTACCTCTCCCTCCAGACTTTGGCTCTCTAATTACCGAACAATGCGGGGAAAGAATTTTAGGGGTCCTATCCTGCCAAGCGAAAAACTGGAGGGAATGGGAGCAACGAGATCGGGTCCTGTCTGCAAGCAGCTTGGAAAATATACCCCTTTCTCTAGAATAAAACAATAAATTTAAAAAAATAATAATAAAAAAATCCGTGCAGCAGAAGGGAAACGATTTAAATTGGCAAGAGAGATTGATGAGGGATGTAGAAAGAGAGAAGTAAATCGTAGTGGAATAGCTAAGCGCGGCAGGAATTGTGTGTGTGTGTGTGTGTGTGTTTATATGTATGACCTGTAGCGGTTCTGTGTGAGAGATGCTGAAGTCTGAGTTTGGGAGCTAAGATTCCCAGGGGGTTTGTCCCACAGACACCGAAAGGGAAAGAGGAAAAGGACTGAGAAAGGGCTATTGTGATGAGGATGGAGCAGAGGCCGGGGGGACACCTCCGGGTTTAAGGCGGGGGGGCGGGAGTCTCTTTGCCCGACCCCTACCTGCTCCCGCTCCCCGACAACCCCCCGGCGTTTTTAACTGGGAAACCTCGTTTCTCATCTATTTCTTTTCGGTTTGGTTTTTATTGTTTGTTTTGTTGTTGGGTCTTTTTTCCTTTGGCGGCGGCTCCTCCGCCGGGGTAACTGAGTGAGCGGCGGCGGGAGCCCCGGCCGTGAGGCGGAATGTTCTCTGCAGACCCTCAGTACCCTGCGGGGGGGGACACCAGCCTTTGGAGGGGGGAAAAAAACCACAAACAAACAACAAAACCCAAACAACACAGCCCAAACACCCCACTCTCACGGTCCAAATTATCTCCTGGGCTCCGATAAGGCCGGGGCTGTGCAGACAGAGGCCGAGGGGGGAAGGCTGGGGCGGGGGGATTCGGAGCCCTTCTTTTGTCTCGTTTCCCTCCCCATCTCCCTGCTCTACGTTGTGTGCTTTTTTTTGCCTTTCCTCTTTTTTTTTTTTTTTTTTTTCCCAGGGCACCTCAGGGAACAAAGAAACGATTTAAACCCGGCTCTAGGGAAAGCAGCAGTCCCGTCCTAACGACGGGGCGTTGTTTGTCCAGCGCCGGCCGCGCTGCTCCGCGCAGGCTGAAGCGCGGAGGCTCCGCTCCAGAGGAGCCTGGAAAATAAACAATGCTCTGTTTTATCTCTTTCGTTTTCCCCTCTTCAGTTAAATTCACGGGAGGGGGAGTGGATTTGAGCATACGACAGCTGCTTAAAATCTAATATAGACAAATGGACATCTTGTATAACATTAAGTTTTAGTAGGCAACTCATTTATTTTGAAGTGCTCTTGCGAATAGTTTGGCAAAGAGCTTTTCTCCCTCCTGTTCCTGGAAAGTAGCTGGAGAGTGTTTGCTGGGCAGAACGGGGTGTTAGGAAAGAAAAAAGGCGTTCTGGCCGTGAAGGTTCCCCAGCCTTCGAGTCTCCCACCCGAGCTCTCCAAGTTGGGAATGTTTCACCTTCAGCCAGACGAAAAATTAACAGGAGCAACAGCCAAATAAAATAAGCTGTAGAGGAAGACGAGGATGATAATATTATATATTTATTATCTGGGCAAGCTAGTGCTTCTGCAAAAAGCTTTGGAGAATCTTAACACTTGCAGTGGTTGAAATGAAAAGCTCTGGAGTATCCTTCTATTTAGGTTTGGGCGATATTAAACAAAAAAAAATAGCCCAGCACAGGGGTATCTTTAGTTTGTAAATTCCTCAAGAAAAGCGGATTCCGCCGTGCGAAATTCTCGGTGATGGAGCAGGGTACTCAGGATGGACAAACGGGCTGCTCTGCCGCCTGTTGGAAATTAATAAATTCGGAGACTAAAAAATTAATCTTCGTCTTTTAGAGGAATGGAAGAGCCAAGAGTACACAGGCTAAAAGTAAACCTGTGCCCAGCCAACTGTCAGGAGAGAGCGGCTCCCCATGAGAGGATTAGAGTGAAAGAGGAAAAAACAAAACAACCAAACCTAACTAGAACTTTAAGAATATATATAAAAAATTTTTTTTTTTTTTTGTGGAGGTGTGTATCTGGGTACTGTCACCCACTGAGGGTGCCAGAGTATCTCTTCTGCCGAGGGGGCAGAGCTGCCGTTCTCCGCCACAATTCCTCCCCGGAGTGAGCTATCTAGGGATGTATATAGGGAGAAAAGGGGAAAACGACTTTTATTTTGAGAGATCGTAGGGAGGCTAAGCCCCTTCGATGAAGTTGCTGCTGCTGCTTTTTTCTGCCTCCCACGTTCAATTGTACGGACAAAAATCCCATAGTTTGCATTCAAGTTTTTGCTTATTCGTTAACTATGTGTGTGTGTATATATATATATATTTTTATTTTTATTTTTTTTCTGCTTTGTACGAATATTCTGGTTGATTACTATAGGGAAATAGCCCGTTTCCCAGGATATGAACTTTTTGTGCCTGCTTACACTTTCTTTTATCGTTTTCCTTCCCGCAAAAGAACCCACATTTTCTCTTGAGTTCCCGGCGCGGCGGCAGCGAGAGGACACTCCTCTGGGCTTTACCTCTCGGGGAAAAATGCAATCCGGGGGTTAAATACCGATGTATTTAGACTGCGATTTTTTTTTTTTCCTTCCTGGTAATTAAAAGAAAACCATCAAAAAAACCCCAACTAAATCAAACAAATATTCCCCATGTAGGAATGAGGGGGAAAAAGCCACGTGGAGCGTGATTAGAAAATGCATTTTTAAAGCGAGAAGGGAAAACATAGCAGTGGGAGCTTTGGGGAAGGTATTACATCCCCATTCTCTGTAACTCCATGGGGCTGTTCAGACACCCTTCCAGGGAGATGAGGATTAAGGCGAAGCGGAGCTCCGGCCGCGGGAAAGCGGGGCTGCCGCGGTTCCCGGGCCGGGCCGACCCGCGGAGCAGCCGGCCCGGGGCTGGAGATGATTTATTGTCTGGTTGTTTGAGATCGTCGTCCGTCCTTCTCCCCCCCCCCCCCCCCCCCCCCCCCCCCCCCAAAAAAAAATCCCCAACACAGAAACAAACCATTGATCTTCGTGAAACGGGAAAATCCCTGGCTCTGTGGCTGGAGGGTTTGATCCCGCTGGAGGAGAGGAGTCGGTGGGAGCTCCGCTCCCGCGGATCGATGTGCAGGGAGGACGGCGGGACCTCCGTGCCCGCACAGCCGGGGGCCCCAGACTAGGGTGGGTGTTTTCTCTCCCTGTTCGCAGCCAGAGAATATAAATTTTTTACGCCCAAAGCCTTGGCTTGGCGGAGGAGGAACCCGCTCGCTGCTCTCACGTTAAGTTCGGGCTTAATGAAACTTTACCGCTTAAGGAAGCGCTCAAGCCTGCCCGAGCCCCTGAGGTGGCTGGCCATGGCTGTTAGCCCTCAATTATAACTCCATTAATATCTTCTGCTCATGGTCAGCAGCGCGTCCGCGGAGCAGGAGATCGCCCTGCCTGCGCGCCGGGCAGAGGAGGCAAAGCGCGCTGCTCTTGCCAGGTATTATCACCGCTATTATTATCATTATTATTCTTTATTATTATGTTATCCGCTGGTGTCCGCTTCTTCCCGCATATCCCAACTCCCACCTCGGCGCTGGGAACCGCACCAGCGCCGAGGTGTTAACGAGGGGAGTAAAAGGCCGAGGCCGGGGAGCGGGCGCGGGGCCGGGGAGCGGGCGCAGAGCCCCGCGGAGGGGAGCGGAGCTGCCGGCCCTGCACCGCCGGTAGTGCTGGAGGAAACGCCTTAGGTTTCTTTACGGGCTCATTTTCTCAGAGGAGGATTTTACTGCATGCGTAAAGAATTTTGAAAAGCAGTGGTAAATATTTTCTCTTCTGGCAAGTTATTTATTGGCATGAAGAGAGGATTTTTTTTCCTCCCCCCCTCTTTATAAAGCTACATGTGGTGACCATATAGGATCAGAAATAATGTGGCCTTTCTGGTTTTGAAGAACTGCTAATGTCATTAAAGGTCTTCCTAACACGCCAGCTAGGAGTTCAAAAAGCCTTGCCTTTTATCCTGGGCATATATTTGGTTGTTTATAAAGTGCAGACTTCCTTATGCTTCAAGTGCATCAGGAGGATTTCTTAACTCTGTAGAAGGATCTGTTTTCAACTATATTCTTCTTTGGAAATTGGACTGGTTAACTAGTGTCTTTCACACTTCTTTTCTGGCTGCTATTTTTATACATTCAACCACAGAAGAGGTTCCCGCACACAGAAGCAAACAAATAATTTTCCCTTCTGCTTCGTATTACAGAAAATATCCGCGCCGGCCACTAATTGTCCATTAGTGCTAATAAGTGGCTAAAACAATATTAGAAGATAACCCGAGCAACCTGTCGTCTTTATTTTAATTTGACTTACTGAAGTCGGGAAGGTTTTGACGAAGACCCGACTAGACGCGTCCAGGGAATCTGTGTACTAAACTTTTGGACTGTTGATTTTGAGGGTCACTTATCTAAGCTAAGTTCAAAGTGTCACCTGCTTTAATCCCTTTTCTGTCATGCCCGGAGAGACTCCACGCAGGACACAGTCCACTTCTCAGAGCGGCTGGAAAAAAAACCTTTCTGTTTCGATTCTGCTCTCCCCCCTCATTTTCCCTCACAAATGCATTAGGAATTTCTCCCCTCGATTCTAGACTCTTAGGAAAAACTCATTTGAATTCAATTATTAATATTTTCCGGGCATGCTCGTTTAGCGTGACATTTGCAATATATTAGGATGAGTTATATGTTTTTGTTATTTAAAAAAAAAAAGAGAGAGAAAGAAAAAGAAAAAAAAAGTGGGGGGGAGGAAAAACTTGGAGAAAAAAGGCCTTTTCTGTTAAATAGAAACAAGATGTTCAAATAGAGAATATATGAATTTGAAATCTGCTGTTTTCCACTCTTGGATGCTGATGGCGTTAAAAAAATCCACTTTGCTGCTTCTGCAATTTAAATCCTTATGTAGAAACATAAATTATCGACAGGGATATTATTTTTAATTAAAATTTTCTTTCCTGAAGGAGTTGTTTTTAACTTCTCTTTGGTTTTCCTGAAGATTTTTCTTTTCCTTGAGATTTAACATATTAATTGAGGGATTCTTAAGCCGTGTCTTGTAAGGGGGTTGGTGTTTTTGAAACTTTGACAGAAAACAGTCCACTTGTTTTGTTTTGGTTTGGGTGAATGGTTTTGGTAAAAATGCATAGTTTTAAAACAACTCAGAGGGAGTGGAAAACTTGGAGCTCCTCAGACATGTCAATGAACACTGTACACACACACAAAATCCCATGGTTTTTCAATGAGCTCTTGAATGTTAAGCTCTGTGCTAAGGCTTTGGAGGGGCAAACAAATTTATGCATCTCCCACCGGTTTTAGGCACCTAAATAGAAATGGAGACATTCTCAAAAGTGCTGAACCCTCACAAATGCAGGTGAAGATGAGGAGGACAACTCTTGTTTGTCACCCTAAAATCTAGTCCCTTTCCTCTCACTGCCCACGTGTGACTTTGAGTACTTGGACTGGCTGATGAGTTCAGTTGCTTTTACCTTTTTTCTTAGACAAGACCTGGAGGAGCAAGGAAAAGTACTTCTCTATTAGTAAAGGACTTGAAGCACTTGGAGAACTTCAAAAGGTTTGAGTGCAGTAGAGCAACACACCTGCTTTATGTTAGATGCATAGATGGTTTGAGAGGATCTACCTCAGCTACTCAGTTTTGCAATCCCAGACAATCCTGTAACAGGTTCCAGAAAGGTTTCTAGAGCATCTGCACCACAAAACACCTCCCACTGCCCGGGAACAAGCACTTGAGGGTTGGTAGGAGAGATCAACTGACTGCCAAGTGGTGGAGGACCCCAGGACCAGAGCAGGACACCTCGAGGGCTTGTGTCATTGCCAAATCTTGGGTTCAGCCATTCTGAAGACGCTGAGAGTTGTTTTTTTCTCTATTTTAATTCACAGTTTTGTCTGTTGGAAGTCTCACCTCCTGTCATTTCAGAGTAGAGGCCACAGAACATCGTGGGAGGGAAATGAAATTTCTAGAAAAAATGAGAAACAAGGAGAATCAGCTTCTTTCTCTATGCCCCTTGGAAAATTCTTTCGGGAAGGGAAAGGTTTTTTCTGCTACTTGGAGCTGCCAAGTAGTGAGGCAGCATCTCATGATTTCTCATGAGTATTTCTAGGTTTTAATAGATTCTCTAGAAATGCTGGCATTCTGGTGCAATAGCTGAAGCTTCTCTGACCTGCCCATCTTCCTCTCTATCTTTTGGCAATAGATGCCACCAAGCATGTGTCCCGTGTCCCAAGAGATAAGCAAGGTCAATAGGAATTGAGGGCATGGACAGAATTACTGGGGCAGGTACATCTGCTAATACGTCTTAGTGGTTTCATTGACTTTTTTTTCTTTTCTTTTCTTTTTTTTTTTTTCCTGTAATTTCTGAATCAATCATTCTGCTATCAGCTAGCTCTAGAGATGGATGAGTAACACTAGGGAGATAAAAGAGCCAAGACTCCCTTTCCTGTGATTTGGCTGCTTTTTGTTAACAGTGCTCTCAGTGCCATTATTTCCCGTAAAAGACATCTGGAAAATCATTGACGTGTGGTGGAGAAAGTGGCTCTTCTCTGCTTTGTACTCCCCTTTGATCCAACATGGAGCACAATTCTCTGCCTCTTGAGATCAATAGCTACCATCCTGGGACATTTTTCATTCTCGTGTGCTGTGGGTGATTTGAACCACTTTAAGAAAATATGAACGTCAGCTCCTTTTTGTTTTAGAATGTGTTTATTTATGAATTTCTGACAGCAAGGCCAATGCCAGGAAGAGAATGGCATGGACCAGCTGGATATTCACACTGAGTACGACTGGTTGAGTTGTTCCTCTGAGTTTGGTTGACTTCATCTTTGTAATACCACCCAAATAAAGACTCACAAAAGCATGGGTGGCCATGGCTGTGTTGAACAGCCTCATAGTAATCAAAGCAGAGACCTTTAGAGCCAAAAGTGTCAGCTGCAATAGTTTGAGTTTAAGCTGACTACCTGGAGCAGTGGTGGATTCAAAACCTCTTTGGACAGGATGCAGAAAGGAGGACTGGACTGGGAAGGGTTTTGTACATGCTCAGGTATAGCAGAAGCATGAAGCTGTGCTGTGGTCTCTTTAACCACGAGCAACCAACTTGTGATTCATGAGCTGCTTGAGGATCTCTGGTGCTTTGGATGCAGCTCTTGTGCCAAGGCTTTGTCATGCTAAGACAATGGTGGGCTGAGAGTACCACTGATAAGCCTGGTCTGGGCAGGAGTTAGAGCTGAAGGAGTTGATGTAGGACCCAGTCTTGCATTTAGCACAGCCTTGTTCAAGGATGGATCCCCTGGGATATCAATCACTGTCTCATAATCTTCACTATCTCCTTTCTTTAATTCCTCAGTAAAGGGATGTGTGTGGGGGGGTGAGAGTAACTGTTATACCTTTCCTTTAGAAAGCAGCTCTTGGATATGTGAGAAGGTCTGACAGCATTGAACAGGAACTTGTGACCTGTATATTCAATGAATGGCTCCGTCGGATGGACTTAGAGATGTTTGTCTGTTCAGTGCCTCTGTTTTCCAGCACTAAATCCTGTAGTATTCGACCTGAAAGGTCCTGCTAATATGTGCAGGATCAAGCACAGGCCTACAAAGAGCAAGGGAGGTCATTATTTTCACAGGAACTCAAAGTTGGACCCTAAATCTTCAGAAGAGAGCGGTGCCTAGAAACCAGCTGTCTAATATATCTGCTGTACTAAACTGGTAGCAGAGAAAGGAGAATAAAAATGTGTTTTGCAGTATAATATTGCTTTGTGCCTCCAGAAAGGCTTCTAATTTTATGTTTTAAAGGCAAACATTACAGCTAATTGAAGAGCAGAGAGGAAAAATGGATCTCCTTTTCTAAGCGCCAATAAGACTGGGTTCTGGGCCAGTGGTTCTGTGAGAGGTCTCCATTTACTACCTGTCCTAAACCTCAGGTATTTCAGAAGGAAAATGCTGCCGTATATTAAAGAGAAAAGTCATTAAATGGATGTCAAAAAAAAAAAAGAGGAGGACAGAGAAAACCCATATGACTGAATTTATGGCTTGCTTAAGAAGCACAAGGTAGCACTGAGAAAACACGTATGAGAACAAGGGGGCACCCACCCAATGGAAAAGGCATTTGTTGCTCCCTACTTTTCCAGCAGTGACCTCAGAAGAGGTCCCCCAGGTAGGCAATATCACTGTCCTGTCCCTGCAGTCTGGACCCTCCTCTTGCTTTCCCTCCCGCAACCTCACCCTCGAATGGAATAACCCTCCTCCACCTCAGTGGGAGTTGGGTTAGGCCCTGTGCCCAGACCGTTGCTGGGTTTTTAGTACTATGGTGAATGCACCCATTTGCCTCTGGAGGAAACAGGGCTGAGCTTGAGCAGTCCTGAGCCAGCAGGAAATTCAAGGCTTTGTGGAGATCCAGGCAGGAGCCAAGTTAAATGAGCAAGAGGCAAAGCAAATGCTCTCAGGGACAGCAGAGCTGGAGCAGGGGCTTGGATTTTGGGATTCAGGAAGAGTGTGATGTGGATTTTTAACCATTACCTTAGTGGAAGCAGGGGCGTTCAAAGTGTTTGGAGTAGCAGTAGTGATCAGACTAGTGATGCAGCCAAGAGCTGTGGGTAGCTTAGGAGATCTATCTATGGCAGAAGAGTTGTCCCATCCATCCAGGTTCACATTGTCCCAGAAGCATGGTCAGAGTGAGAACTGAAAGAGTTCCATATAATGCACTAAGTGGAAAAAAAAGAGGTGGGCAGGAGGCAAGCTATGGGTTTGGCATTGCTGTAAGCTCCTGCTGAGCTTTAGGGTCTCCTTTTGGACATCCAGGTGCTTGCTGGGATGCCACTGGAGGGTCTTGGTGAAGTTGGAGAATGAGGAAGAACCTCCTCTTGCAGCTGCCTTAACCCCAGGCCCTTAGAAAACCCCAATTTATCTTAAAAACAAAACAAAAATGAAACAAACCCAACCCAAAACCTATAAAAACAAAGCTTCAGTGAAAGAAAAGAACCAGAAATCCTATCCTAGAATGCATCTTCACTGCCCATCTGCCTCCTGTCACCAATTTTGAGCAAGGAGATGATGTAGTCCTCCTTTGGAACCAGTCTCAGAGGTGGGCTGAACCATTCCATGGGGTGGTGACTCTTCCCAGTTCCACATGCACTGTCTTGCTGGTACCCTCATACTTGGTTTTATAGTATCTGCTGTGTGATGCTATTGCTCCTTATGTTCACTCCTCTATATCCCAGTATACAAATCAACACAAGCTTTAGGTGTTTTGGGAGGAGAGGAATCTGAAAATGACAGTGTGGAGTAGTGACTCTCCTATACTGTGGGCAGCAACAGGAGAATGCAACTTAGTTTATTGTTTTATCTCATGAGCTCTGTGCCTGGTTTGATGTCCTAGCTCAGTTCTAGTGTCAGCCAGCTGCTGTGCAGAGGGCTGAGATGATCCCTGTATCTCCTCAGCTGCATCCCTTGCAAAAGACCTAGCAGGGTCTGGCTGTGAGGTGAACAGGTTCAGATGGCTGAGCTGGTGGTGAATTAACCTCATTAAGAATATGGCAAAGGAACTGGATTTTGTGTCAGATTGGGTAGTGATCCGACCACCCTCTGGCTGGGTCCTGCTGAGTCCTGATCCTCTTTCTGCCTTGGAGTGGCTTTGGTATGATCAAGCTGAGGGAGGCTGCTCCCAACTTTAACTGTGTAGCCAAAAGACTGTGGAGGGGAAAGTGGGAGATGGGCTAAGTGAGAGTTCTGATCTGAACTTGGTGGGATAGGCAAAGAGCTTGGAAGAAAGCAGATCCATTTCTCCATTTTCTGCTATTAGTATGCCCCATGGCCTCGGGCACATCACCTAATCTCTTGGTGCCTGCCTTGTTCCATCTGAGCCCCAGAGAGGCAGAACCAGTCTCTCCTGGTCTGTTTGTAGGATGCTTCACACCGTGGTGTCTGTCACAGCGTGGCCTCTGGACTCCATCACAGCCCGACTACTATTAATAATCCAGGGGATTAGAAAGATAAGCCAGTTACATCAAGACTCGGGCTTGTCAGTGCTGTCCACTGACTTGTGGTATCTTCTAGGTGGTGGAACTGCTCCAGTCTGTTTATTTACAGTCTATAATTTTGCAGATGGTATAATAGTGGCTCAGGTTTTATTTCTTTGCAAACCCCTCAGCGTAGGAGACATCTGTGCTGACAGAATTATCTTCCCCCCTCCCCTTCCCTACAATGGTGCCTTTAACGAGAGCTAGGCTTTAATTGGTAGCTCAGATGGGTCCCTCCTCCTCCTCAGCTTGGGGGAGATGCCTGACAAGTAGTATAGAAGTAATATACAGGCAGAGTGAATACATGTATTTCAACTACGCAGCACAGGATGTCATATACTTAATATATATTTTGTCCCAAAGAAGCACAATTATTTTATTTATACATAGGTGAAGTCCAATAAAACTACCTTTTTTTTTTCCTCACATGCTGAGCTGCCTTAGTTCAGCTGAAGGCAGCAGCTCCTCTGCAGTTCAGGTGTCCCACGGTCAGGCTAAGGGTCCCAGTTGGGCTTGGCTCTGACCATACCACCCCCTCATCCCCTGCAAACAGGAGGCTTTGGGCTCCTCCAGCTCCTTGTGGGGTGCTGGTGGCTTTGCCACGTAGGCGGGCTGAAGGACTCCCTGGGGTCACAGCAAGGTGAAAGTTGTTTATTCCTTGGTGGAGGATCTAATCGAAGCCAGTGCTTAGGGACAACCCTGTACTGACTGATCTCCCTCCAGGGACACTTTTCCTTTTTTTGATGCGATGCTAAGTGGGTTTTGTCTCCTGGCTGATACAAGAGGTTTTTTCCCCACATGAAGAGTCATGGTCTTTCTTTTGCCTAAGGGGAAAATGAGGTGGGGATTTTGAGAGCCAGACCACTGCTCTGTCCCCTAGTCTGAGTGGTCTGTGTCTCTGCATCACTTTAGCATGCAAAGCACAGAGCTGATGCTCATACAGACACAGATTTGCTCCTAGTCCTTCCTACTATACAGGTAGAATATCCCAGGGATGAGGTTTGAATGAAGTCAAGCAGTGAGTTGCTGTCCTTGAGCAGACAAAGATTTATGAGGCTGTCCTTCCAGCTGCAGGACCTGACTTGGCCCTACCCAGCAGCCAATTGTAACTCATATATCTCTGTTTCTTTTTCCTGCTCTTGTGTTTTAGCACAAGGGGGATTTAGGAGAGATGTTTTGTATGTGGAAGAAGGGATGAGGTGTATGTAAAGTTTTATACCTGTTATAGACATTACGTGGGAACAACACAGCCAAGGTGGATTTTCAGTGCTGCAGGACAAGCTAGACTTGCCAGTCACACCAGAGAGGCTATGGCTGGGTTGGTTGTGCCAGGGGGAAGAGAAGGAGCTGGCAAAGAGTCTGTCTGAGCTTGCCTACTGCTGGAGGGCTGGGGCTTTTTCTGCTGGGGAAGCTTTTCAGCATGACATGGCAGCTCTTTGCCCTCTGCATTGCACTTGTTGCTGAAGTTTCTGCACCCTCTTCCCATCCTTTGACCTTAGTCCAAGAACAGTCCTTGTCCCACCAGTGAGACCTCAGCTCCCAGTGCTGCTGCAGCTCTCCCAGCCATCCCAGTCATGATGCATAAGGAGCCCCATGCTCCTAAAGAACAGTTTGACTTGGGGTTCCACCCTGCTAAGCAAGAGCCAGTGGGCAGGAGTGGACCAGCCTTTCTACAGTGAGAGGCCCTCTCTCCCTGGTGATATCTGCAGTAGGAGATGTTAAAAGCAAGTTTGGAAAGGGCAGAATGAGTAGTGAAACTGAAGAAACTTGCTTGCCAAACATCTTCTCAGAGGGATTTTCTGATATCTAGTCAAGTGAGCATCTTGCTGCATACGTAGCTTTTCTGATGAATCTCTTGTTTGTGGACTTTCTGATGTTCAGTAATGTGGCTGAAGTCATATGTCTGTCTCAGAGAGGGCACTGACTTCTCTGTGTTGAATAGGAACTTTGTTTCTGTAAAAGCATTAGCAGGATGCTAAATGTGCTGGAAATTGGACCAAACTCTCAACAACTGTGAATGGAGACAGGAGAGATGCATGAACTAACAGAGACAGGTACATGCATGCAGAGCTCATCTCCTTTCCTCAGGGAAATAAGCCAAGCACTGAGACTTTATTTTACAGAGGTTCACACCAAGCTGGAGTCATGGAATCATAGAATAATCATGGTTGGAAAGAACCTATTGGATCACTGAGTCCAACCATACCTAAAAGAACAAAAAACACCTAAATACCAGTTTATTAGGAAAAACAAACCAAAATCAAACATACACCATGAAAAACACACAAGTCCCCTACATGCTTGTCCCTAGAGCATGTCCTGAAGCACCATGTCAACATGTTTCTTAAATTCCTCCAGGGATGGTGACTCCACCACCTCCCTGGGCAACCTGTTCCAGGGCCTCACCACTCTCTTCATAGAGAATTTATTCCTAATATCCAATCTAAACCTCCCCTGCTGCAACTTCAGCCCATTCTCCTGGTTCTGTCATTAGTTACTAAGGAGAAGAGGCCTCACCCACATCTCTGCAACCTCCTGTCAGGAAGCTATAGAGGGCAATAAGGTAACCCCTCAGCCTCCTCCACACGAACCATGCCCAGCTCCCTCAGCCTCTCCTCACACAACTTGTTCTCTAAGCCTTTCAGGAGCGTGGGAGCTCTCCTTTGGGAGTGACCCCACGTCTTAAGACCTGCAGCTCTTGATACTGTGGCACTAAGCCCTAAAAGAGGGGACTTTTCACTGACAAAATAGATCCATGAGGGCTTTATTTAGTTCTTATTCTGTGAGTTTTCTCCAGGGTGGGGCCCATCACCACAGCTTTGGAAGGGCCACAAGTGTCGGAGCTGGCAAGAACAGGGAGTGCTGCCCAAGCCATATCTGCTCCTTACTATGCCTGCAGGCTCGAGGTGCTGCTGGGGTCTCCAGATGATAGGGGTGGGGCTCTGCACAATTTCTGGACCCAGATTTTAGGCATTTTATGGACATCCTTTGTTGGCATCACCCCAGACCTGACTCTCCTTCACCCCATGGACCTTGACTCTCCTTCCCTTCTTACCAGTGTCTCCAGGTTCTTGTTGCTCTCCTCTTTAATATCACAGGCACAAGTTAATGAATAATGTCAGGGCTTCCTTGGTGCAGAACACACTTGCTGACACCCAGCCTGAGCCTTCCCACAGCATGCAGGTACTGTGGCCAGGAGAGGTAGTCCCCTGCATGGGGAGCCATGTGTAGGACTTTTGTGACAAGAGCAGTGTTTACATGAGGGGGGAGGCACTGGGATTTGGGAATGTTTCCCCCACCTCTGTTGCTCCTGAGTAGTTGGTCAGAAATGTTTATCAAGGGCTAGAAAGGAAACCTGTGTGTATAATACCCCCGACCAGAAAGCCAGAAAAAATCTCACTGAAACCACAGGGTCAGCCTGGCAGATTTGCAGCCCTAATTTACTGGTGCCTTAAGCAGACAGAAGGAGATTTGCACTCCTGCCTCCTCCTCTGCCACCCCATGCTGGAGCTGCCTTCACCAGTGGATCACTGAGGCTCTGCCCGCAGCCAGCTATGGTGGGGCTGGGGTCCTGGATGGCCCTTCAGGTGGGTGTTGTAGGGTAGCAAGGATTTCTGGTGACTAGCCATACCTTCCCCTCCCTCTGAAGGAAAGGTGTAGCCTCCTCATCAAGCTGCTGAGTTAATTGTCCCCATCCACTCTCACAGCCTGCGGTGGATGCAGGGGAAATGCCGCTTAACTCTGACCCTGTTTCCTTTCTGCTGATGTTAATTCGCTTGACCTTGTGTTTGCTGCTCTCAAGCTCCCTGGCAGCTGACAGGGGGGTTGGGAAGGAGGCAGGAGAGTGGGAGGCTTGGGAAAGACAAGGCACGTGGTCCCACCATCCTTCTGCTCATTGAGTGTGCAGGGAATGAGTGCTGGTCTCCAGAGCGGGAGTAGCAACTGGTCGATCCAAGCTGAGGGTCCCATTGTTCAGATTTTCATTTCCAAGTAGGAATCCTGATCCTGGATTCTTCTTTGCTATGATGAAGAGATGGATCCTGTGCAGGGATCCTGAGTCTTCTGAGAATTCATATTTTAGCCTTATATTGGCACAGATTTACCTCTGTGTCTAACACAGGCAGAGGCAATTTGCTGCTGGTGGGATAGTCAGGAGCAGCTTAATGTTTCACTCAAGTTTATTTTGATGCTTCTGAAAAGTTTCTTATTGAGAGTCTACCTGTCTCTTTAGGATCATAAAACATTGCTCCTCGTTTCCTTGGACCTAATTTTTCTATCTACTGTCCCTCACTTGTCTTTGTCCCTACAAATCTGAGCATGTGAAGGATGAAGAGAGGTTTGGGTATTTAAATATTTGGTGTGAGGGGATGAATACATCCGATCAGTGGCCAATTTTGAGCTGCTAATCAGGTGTGGCAGGTAGGATCTGAGGTGATCAAAACTGTTGTCAGATGTCTCATGTCGCCCAATGGGAAGGGATCCTGTGGCTTTCTCTGTAATGTCCTGGAAACTGTAATGTCCTTGAAACCCCAAACTAAATGAGTCTTTGTTCTCAGGAGAAAAAAAAAAATCACACTTCCCAGCAGAAAAGAGGAGCAACTTTATTCTCCCTTTGTCTTTCATTTATTTTCTTGTCTCAAAAGACAGCCCTTTCCTCTCTGGAAGGTGCTGTCACTAAGCTCACTTTCCCAATCTCAAGAATGTGATAAACCTTAGGAGATTTTTCTAAATGGCTTGAACTGGTGTCAGGGCCATCTGCTCCCCAGGTCATTATAAGAATTTGCACCGTAAAGCTTTGCCATGTGTTTGCTGCAGATTACATACACCTTTGGCTGTGCTCTTGTTGTTAGCTGCTCATTATTGGTTGGTTTGAAAAGCTTTTCTTATAAATGCCCTGTGTCCTAACCACACGTGTTGTATCAGTGGGTTTATAATGACCCATTTGGAATTATTTAGCCAAGGAACCTTGCAGTTTTTCCTTTCAATGTGTCCTTATAAGATGCCCAACTTCTACAGTTAGTCTATGAATGTACCCACACTATTAGATCCACTTGTTTATAATAGCAACCAAATGTCTTCAAATATTCAAGCCTCCTTTTATTTTTTACAGCACTGGCAATAAGCCTTTACATGTTAACTCTTGGCCTCTCTGGGTAACCTCTTATTTAAAAGCAACTTAATTGACTTTACCAGGCCTGGGCTATTTTTCATTTCTTCCTAGAGGACTCATTACTGGAGATGGATGTTTATAAAGTGGATCTGGATCCTTCTCTCTCTCTCTGTCTCACCCCCCCCCCCCCNCCCCCCCCCCCCCCCCTTCTACTTTACCCCTTCCTGCCTGTTTACTTTAGCAGACCATAATCATATTCGTGGCTTCACAGAGCTTGGTGAAGATTTTTTGTAGTGGTAACTCAGTGTAAAAAGAAAAAAAAAAAAAGCAAAGAGATAAATAGCAAGTGCCAAAAGCAAAGAGAGAAAACGTTAGAGAACTCTGGTTTTTAGAGCTTTGTATGACAATGGAGTGGTAAGGATTAAGATAGAGGTTTGATTTTTTTGAAAGAAGTATGTTTTATACCAGTATATTTTTTAATGTGTGTGTATGTGTGATGTAAAACAAGTGTAATGCAGTGGTAAACTGGGTCCAGTGTTAGATTTTTTTTTTTTCTTCTTTGCCTTTTGGAAGTAGTGGTATCACTATTATTTAAGAAAGTGAGACAACTGGAAGCAGATTTTAATCAAGCTAAGTCCTGGGCCTGACAGATCTTCAGATGCTAAGTGTCCAATAAGCTGTAAAATCTCAAAGCATGAGTATTTTGTCCATGTCAGCCTCTCTGTCCCTCTAAACAGGGGACACACTGAAATCCAAAGCCTTTGAGTACATAATGCACCAGCTCCTCAGCCCATCCTGCATTGCTACAGGGTTCCTGGTGTTGCTGGATCCATCCTGATTTCCATAAGTGGAACATCTGGTACTTTGCACTCTTGTCCCTGATTCAATTTAAATTGACAAACCTGCTCTGGCAAAGGGGTTCTGAACACCCAGTACATTTGGTTGGTATCTAAATTCTTCTGCTAGCATGTGTGTAACCACTCGGAAAACCCGTGTTGCTCCTTGCTTTGCATCCATCTTATACATCCTGAAATGGCTATCAGAGGTGAGAGAGCTAGAAACACCTATCAGGCCATATTGTTCATCCTCTGTTTTCCTCTGTTCCTACTTGCTACCTGATCAATTCACTCTGTTCAATTCTGTCTCATTTTATGTCTCCAGTTGGCAGAGAGTTGCAACAACTTCCACCCTTTTCAGACCAGTAGAGCTTGTGGGGAGGATTATCCTGCTTATTCATCCTGAATTTGCTCATGCTTCATTGTACCTTCTCACTTTTCTTGGGCTGCTTACTCACAGACTCTTGTTCACCCAGCAGTGACACTCTGCTTGGTCCCCACCAGCACCCAGACACTGCTATATGTGGGGAATGAGCTAAGGGGTGGGCAACAATCCTGGGATCCCAGATGTTCCCCTGATCATCTTCATGATCACCCTTCCAAACTGCTCACTTTAGGGAGTATGACTTTTCAGATGCTTCACAAGATGCCCATGACAAAGCTGAGAGTAGAAAAGTGGGTGGTCAAGGTCTGAGATTAGCAGCCTCCATCCCATCTACTGTCCCTTGTTATCTTCTGCACCACAAGCTACGTACCTTGGATCTCCCAGACCAGAAGTGATGCAACTAACAGTCTGATTTGATATGTGACAGATACAGGGAACCCCAGAACATATGGGGGCTCCTCTGCACTACTGATAATTCCTGCTATCAAAACTGAGGGTCCTTTCTGGCCTTTTCAATAAGAATACTTCTTTTTATGCTTTTTAAACTTTGGGTTGTGGGTTTTGTTGTGATTTCCCAGCAATAGGGTGCACATCCCTTGTACCCCACCGCTGTGTGCGTGCAGAGCTCCTGCTGCAGTACCTGCTCTCCTGGCACTCCTTACTGCAAACTTCAGGCTAACCTTCTGCCCCATGCTCTCTCTGGGACTAATAATTTATTTTTACTGGATTTTGAATAAAACCACAATTGAAGAATCTGGATTTTGAATAATCCTCCAGCCACCTTTCCCTGGATTTAATCCTCACAAATAATTTTGTGCTCTGTCATTTCTTTCTGTTTTCCTGTCTTTTTTTCTTTTTTTTTTTTAAATTCCTTTCTTGCCTTTCATGAGTTCCTTTAACTGGGTAGCATCTGCCAGTTTTATTAATGGGCTGTGTAATCCATTTACAGGGTCATTAATGAAAATATTAAATAAGGCCAGACCTAACAAAAGATCCTTGGAGTACTCTGCAAGATACCTCCCACAAGTGTAATACTTGGCATACTGCCTTTCTGGCAGGTTTGAATCCACAAAGCAATGTTCATATTATTATTATTATTGTTATTATTATTGGCACTGGGTGATAACTAGAAATCCAGGCCAAAGCCTGGCTCTTGCAGTGATAGGCATGGTACACATATGCTCTGATTATTTATTAGAAAACAGCAGAGTCCTAGGGTGGTGGGGGTCTTGGTTTTGCCCAAGAGCTATATGAAGAAGCAGCAGTTACTGGTCCCAGGGTGGTTACAGTATGAAAAGAGCAACTTAAATAAAGGATGGGAAGGGTGACAGTGAGATCAAGGGCCCTGCCAAAGGCTTTGCCCTCTGACAGTAGCCATGCAATAGTCCACGTTGCCTCTCAGTCAGGCAGCACTTGTCTCCAATTGCTTGATTTTACCTTCCCCATTAAACTGTGTGAGCAGGGGATACAGCATGACCAGCTTCCACTGCCCAAACCCATCCGTTTTTGTAAAGGTGTGAAAAACAGTATCTTAGAGGGGGGGAAAAAATAAAGATATATACCTATAAGCCAGCCTGTGTCTTCTGGACTGCTGCTGGGCAAACAAGCTGAGTGCTTTGCTATAAAACATCAGCAGAGGGGATTCAGCTGACCCACCTGCACTTTGCATTGTTTGTTTGTGCTGACCTTCTATTTGGATTAATAGTCAGGTTGTTATAAAGATTTCTGAGTAACTCTCCAGTTGGTCCTTGAAGGGGATGAGGAGATGAACGCAGTGTACAGTAGATGGTAGCACAAAGCCATAGGTAATCTGGAGAGTGAGCAGAGGAGGAATATAGCAAAATACCTCATGAAAAAGGCTCTGGTGGGTGATTTTCTGCAAGAAAAGTGTGAATTTCCAGAGCTATTTACAGCACTGGGATACTCAGCTCCCAATCGAAGTGCCATCTTTCAGGTTTTTAAGAACTAAGGCTTTTTAAGATAAATGCCTGTATATGTCAAATGTGTTTCAGACGTGTCAAGAGCTATTTGTGTGCACACACCCACAGATGTTTACTTCGGATTATTTTCCTACCAGCACCTATGTCTGCAGGTTTAAGGCCTTTGGTTGCATTTTGGGAGCCCTGCTCCAGTGCTTGTGCCTGTGTATAAGATACTTTTATATAGTCCCCTTTCCAGGTGTGTTTTTCATAATGTGCATGCATTTACCAGAGCCCCTATGTGACTGTATGGGGAAAACAAAGTCTTTTTGTTACTTTGCAACTCTGAGTAGCTTTAGGGACTTCCCAGCCTTGTAGTACTCCTTGCAGATCCTGAAGTCCAGGCTAAAAACAAACAGAAAGGGTTAGGGGTTGGATGGGGGGGGGGGGGGGGGGAGCAGGGGAGAGAGGGAGACATTTCTATTGAAAAGAAGAAATTTCTGACCATGTTAGAGTTATTGGCCTGGAGGAACCCTATAGATTAACAACCAGCAAACCCCCCCCCACCCCCAGCAACACACACACACACTCTCCTTCACTGCCACCCACCCCCCACTCCAACCTGGAGACCTTAAACAATCCGGTAGAAGGTGTGACTTCAAACTTGGTGGTAGGGATAAAGAGAAAGGAAGCCGGAATGTAAGCACTTGTGTGATGTGATTATTCCCAGAAATGCCTCGACATCTCCCTGCTGTCCCAGCGCGGTTGCCAGCCGTGCTGTGGAGCTCTGAGCTAAGGTGCTGCCTGCCGACTGCACAGACACTGTGATACCTTATCGAGGAGAGGCGCTGGGTGCCCTCGTAGTTACAAGCGGAAATAGGGCCCGTGGCCAGCTGAGGCTGCTGCCAGGGCCACCGCGGCCTTGGCATCCATGAGACCTCTGCCGAGCCCCCGCCTGCCGTCAAGGTAAAGGAGGGGGTCCCCTGGGCCACCCACACCCGGCTGCCCCTGCCTGGGGAACACCCTTCAGCTCCCCTGGGCCAGGCTGCAGGGCTAAGCCTGGGGTTGGCATCGCTGGGGTGGACACGAGTGGGGTCGGCTGTGATGGGGGATACCCGAGTGGGTGGGCACGGGTGGGGGTTGGCTTGACGTGTGGGGCGGACCCAATGGGGCAGGCACGTGCTGGCTGTGGTGGGGTGGGGGGGGTTGTGTCTCCATCAGTGGGTGCAGAGGGTTTGGGGTACTCTGGCTGGGGCTGTGGGCAGTTGGATGGTTGGTTTTGGGGTCGCTGCCTTCTGGGTGTCTGTACCTTGTAGAGAAGTTGGGGAGTAGATGTGGGGCTGCCTTTGTTGGGCTCTGGATGTGAATGTGCCTAAAGATGCTGATGTACAAGTTTCCTGGTTGCTTCCCAAATGCTTTGTTATTAATTTATCCACCTGAAGTGACGCCCAGTTCTCCAGCTTTTATCCCATATGTCAGGGTAGAAAAACAATATGCTTATTCTTTCTTAGAATTTTTTCCTTTTTTTTTTTTATTATTATTTAAATTATTTAATTTACAGGAGAGGTGGAAGTGGGAGAGGGCTAATGTATAACAGGTGGTTTGATTGTACGTTGCTCTTTGAAAAATAAATCTCACCATTTGGAGTCCTTATTCACCCTCGGTTGGTGAAGAAAGTAATAATAGGAATTGTTTAGGAATTCATCAAAGAAAACCCACCCCCTTTCCCCGCCTCCCCTTTCCTGCACCGTCGGTGGGATCCGACACCCCCTGATTGTAGAAGGCACAAAGTTTCGAGTTTTGGGGGGGGTTATTATTAATTTTTTTTTTTTTTTTTTTTGGGCCCGTTTTGTTTTGTAAGATGATGTTTGGCACTGCGTGTTGGCAGCTTGTCCCGGAGGGTGAGGGGCTGGCTGTGAGGGCTGGGGGTGAGCAGGGAGATGTGGTGCAGGCTCCGCGGGCGCAGAGGGCACCTCTCCTGCCGGGGTAAAGAGCAGGCAGGACCGCGGCCCGGGGAAACGGAGGGGGGGGACACTCGTGAGCTTGGAAAGCTGCTACCGAGCATCGCCCGGCCCTTTCGGGGCTCTCTCCTACATCTCCGCCTTTGCCGCTGCTCACGTCCAAGAAGTAGCTCAACATAAATATAGCTATTTCTTTCCTATTTCCGCCTCCCTCCCACCTCGAAAATAATGAAAACCATGATTCATATAAACCACTGCCCGGCTGCTCTGTGCTCCCTGTGTCAATCCAGGGGCACAAAATCCGTCTGGATAGGATCTGCTGGCTGGGGTTGAGCAGGGTCCGTCTGTGGCCCGGACGGCTGCAGCCCCAAGAAATAACAAAAACCGGGGACACGGGGACGAATTAAATTTTCTTTTTTTGTTCGTTGGTTTGGTTTTTTTCCTTGTTGTCGTTCGGGGTTTTATTTCCATTTTATTAAGTGTATTATTTGCAGGGAAAAACGTATTTCTATTATTTTCGTGTTGCCCGAGAACACGAAGGTACCTCCCTGCCCGTTCACAAATTCGTTAAAACTAAAAGAGGTGGCAGGTCTGAGGCAGACTATTACACAAAGGAAAAAAAAAATAAAAAAATCTTTGGTCATTTAGAGTAAAAAAGGTGGATGGAGAATTAATATCGGGTAGGTAATGTGATGGTAATAGCTCCGTCACGTGCGTTTTTGGAGCTGGTTTTAGGAGGGGGTTTCAAATGCGCCTAAAATATGAGTAAATTCTTATATTGAAGTAACTTCTTATATTCGTCTATGTCAGGTTAAAATGTAAGCAGGATCCTAAATGATGTCCACTCCCAAACTCAACAAAATTTAACCACATATCTGGCAAAATGTAACCAAATATCTGGCAATTTAAGAGAGCCGTCCTGAAATCGGTTTCACGGCTTGTTTGGATGCTTTGGGAAACCCGTGGGGAAAACGCGTCTCTGTGCACAGGTATTTACAATAATTTTATTTCTCCTGCCTGATCCCGCCGTAGATTCTTGTGCACAAACAAACTCTCGGCTGCTATTGCCGCCTGCTCCAAGAAAATATATTTTCCCCGGAGCCCAGGACAATTTCCTTCATTCTTTTTTCGAAGCATCTCCATCCTGCAGAAACTCCAGCTAATTTCTCCGGCCAATCTTAATAGTCACCAGGAAGCCGAAGGAATGAACGGGCACTCGTTGCTCCTTCGGCTTCCAAGGTTGTTTCAAAGCTTTGATTTGATCGCAGGGTGGTGGGAGGGAGTTCTCCGTTCCCCTTTTGAAGAGGCAGGAAGGAAATCAGAAATGAAACATCTTCCCTTCTAGATGGAGAAAATCCTGCGAAAACTCCGCAGACACTCAGCCCAGCCAGGGAGCTCTCCCTGGCACAAGGCACGGCCGTGTTTGCTCCAGCAAGTGCATTGAGGGAGAGATTCGTGGTTTAAATTATAGAGAATGGAAAAGATAAGTGATTTTTGTCTGGAAAACAAGGAATTCGCCTCGTTTTCTAGAAGGGGAAAAACCAAACCAACAAACTGCTTTTTTTCCTCCTCTTGTATTGAAGCCATTGTCATTTATCTCCTGAGCGGCTCTGATTTCGCGGCGATCGCGGTGATGGTTTTTAGTCCCGAGCCTAACGGTAGCCGGGTTTTGCTCAAGGCATAGCAGCTCCTTCCCCGCGTCTGCTGAGAAAATGGGTGCCTTGCTAATATTACCCACAAACCTCTTTTTTTCCCCCCCAAAATACCCAAAGATTGCGGGATTCTCTCTGTTTCCCCCACCCAGAAATACCGCATCAAATCCAACCCAGAGCCGCCGTTAAACCCGGATTTACTGGGATCACTTCGAGCGCAATTTAGAGGAATTTCTCCTTTTTATATATTTTTAGAGGAATTTTTCTCTTACTTTATGCACCCCTGAATTTATCTTCCCCTTCCACCCTCCACCCCTACCTCTGCTTTTTTGGCTGGGGGGAACACTGTAATTTAAAAGCCTCCGTGCGCAGCCCGAACAATAGGAGCCGTAAACCGAGACTGTAAGAAAGTTGTCGGCGGGGACGTAAGGAACCACAAACACGTCTTGTCTTTTTTTTTTCCCCTTCTTTTTCTTTTTTTTTTTTTTTTCTTCCCTAACCATACAATGTGGAAACTCTTAAAGGGCGCTATCTGTAGACATCTTGCAATCACTGGTCTTCCTTGTCATCTGAAGGAGAAAGGGGAAAATATATTAAGTGAAGACACACTTTAAAATTACTTATACATTTTAAACATGCTGGCAAAGGGAACTGCCTGATAAACTCTTGCCCAGATTTCCTTTTTCTGGGGTAAATTATTTCAAGTTGTTACACAAATATCTCCCTCCTCTCTCTCCTTCCCCCCCACGCTTCATGAGATTTAATTCCAACGAAAACAAGCTCCTGCAGCCCCGCAAACAGCCCGGGCATTGGGCAACGGCAGGGCCGGTCCCGCAGCCCCGATTGGGTGCAAGCACCCATCCCAGCTCCCTGTTTTTTAGGGAGGAGGGGTGGGGGAGTAGGTAGGGGGGATGAGAATGATTATTTAAATTTCTTAAACTGTTTAATAACCTGCCGGCATATGCAGCCAGGTGGGAGCAGAGCTGGTCCCGCTGCATTTGGGCCGGTTCCCCTGAGCCAAATTCACCCTAAAACAGTCGGGGCAGCAAATTGTTTCCCTCCTAACGAATTTCCTAGACCGGATTCCTGTACTTGACGGCCAGGGCTTCAGCCAAGAGCACATTGCCGCCTGTAAAGCCGCCAGCTCCAGACAAGTCAAGCGGCGGAGGTTTGGCCCCAGAATAAGGGGGGGTGTGCAACTTTCCCACCATGCAAACACGCTCCTTGGCTTTAGAAATGGGATTTATCCGGCAGAGAAGAGCGATATTATAAGGAAGGGAGGCTCTGGCGATTTATTTTTTCTCCCCTTTTAGATTTTATTTTTTTTTTCCCCCCGTTTATCTGAGGTAACATCAGGCTACTTTGTTGTTGTTAAGAAAAATTGTGAAAGGCTCGGGATCTGCGACAAAAACGGGCCAGTGGGATGCACTGCCTGGTCGGGGATATATCACCTTGGAGTGGGGGGAAAATCGGGCAGGAGGGGATGGAAGCAGTGCTGGGGCT
>VYZU01088043.1:0-23158 GCA_013401355.1 Ceyx cyanopectus | reverse complement strand
TTCATGGGGGAAGACAGAGGAGGGATTATTATTTCAGATGTATTATGTTGCAGGTACAATGTGCCTCTGAAAGGGGGAACAAAAACCAGGAAACTCTGTGAGGGAAGAGGAAGAAAAAGAATGGAGAAAGAATAGCACCATATTAGGTGTGAAGTTGTGTGCTTCTGTGAGAATTATTTACTGCAACTGAAAGGGGGAAATAATGAAGACTGACTTTGAGTGCAGTTGGAAAACATGTTACTGAACTGTGGGATTACTNGGGGCAATAGTTTTGCAATGCTAGCCCTTGGTTGCTTTCATTTTGCTTGCCCTGTTCTGGGAAAAGGGGACTATGGAGGAACCAGGAAATTGTCGACCAATAAATCTGACCTTGGTGGTAGACAAGATACTAGAGACATAAAGAAAGGATGAGATCACAAAACATCTGGAGAAATATGAGCTGATAATGGCTAGTCAGCTAGACTTTTGGAGGGTAAATCTCATCTGATGGAATTATTTGTGGAGAGATCATAGGAATGGGCTGGATCCAGTGTACTGTAAAAAAGTCTCCTTTGGATGACAGGGAAGTGAGATGCTGAGAATTACCTAGTACAGCATAACTGTACTACAGCTTTGAAAGAGCCAGTGCAGCCTAGAGATGGCTCATCTTCCTTCCACCAAGCAGACTAAAGTCAAAACATCTTTGTT
This sequence comes from Ceyx cyanopectus, assembly GCA_013401355.1. Taxonomy (NCBI): domain Eukaryota; kingdom Metazoa; phylum Chordata; class Aves; order Coraciiformes; family Alcedinidae; genus Ceyx; species Ceyx cyanopectus. The sequence goes on along the minus strand of VYZU01088043.1, from coordinate 22,471 downwards.
ACTTTCCAGTGTCCTTTTAGAAACAGCTTTCTTCCAGAACATTTTTTTTCATGTAGAAAAACCCATTCTTTAAACCTCAGCTTCATGTGTGGAACAGTGAAGTCCAAATATTACTTTTTTTCAGTAAAAATTACTTCCAAAAAAAATCCTTATTCCAGCATTCCCCCCACCTTTTTTTCAGAATACTTTCAGTTCTTTAGAGAAGTCATCCTAGGTTAGATGTTTTTCTCTGTGTTTGTAAAACTGTCTGTCTGGAACTTGCATGTAAGTGACACCAAACACACTCTCGCTTTGAATGGCAAAGAGGAAGAGCTCAGATGTTGATGCCCACATTATTTATGTCAGTCCTGGAAGTTTACTTTCATATTCTGTTTTATTGTACATCAGAAGCGAAACAAACTAGGTCTCAGTTTCATCATAAATTACTGTTATTTGTCATTAAAAGATGTTTGTTTGAGAATGAGGGATCTAGGACGTTATAAACCCCGTTTATAAGTGAGCCTGGGAATGCTTGGTACAGTGGATCATGCAGAAACTGCCTGCATTGGCTTTGATCCTCTTTTTCAAGGTCCCTTCATTTTCAAGAAGGAAAAGGTAGGCCTGTGCAAAAGAAAAAAAAAAGTAAAAAATCCATATGTGGTTTTCTGTTCTTTTTTTCTTCTCTCAGTAGGCAGATTGAGAAGTCACCGGGTTTGGATTTAGGAAGAGAGAAGTACTCAGTGAGTATGCTATTTTGAGGTAAAGGGAGAGCAGGAGTGTAAAGCTTGCTCATTGTTCTTGTAGGAGGGGTTTTAGGCAAGGTGCTGTGCCATGCATTTTAAATTTGGCACCTTGTCCTCACTTGGAAATGTCTTCCCCTGCAGCCCCTGTGCGGATGCCAGGATGTTCCTTCCCTTCCAGCAATCCCTGCTTATGCTTCCCCTGTCTAAGGAGCATCAGTTGCACTCCTCGCCTGTGCCCACAGCTTCCCCTGCTTAAACTTGCTCTCTCTTAGCACTCTGAGCCCTAGACTTTGCCATGTGAAAAAGTGGTGAGGACTTTGATGATCTTAAGTGCAGTACATGGTGACATGGAGTGTATGTCTTTTATCCACTGATTTTACTGGTAAGTCTTAAAAATTAGGGGCTGGTTGGTCTTAGACTCATTCAGGAGACAAATGTTAATATGTGTTGGAAAGAGGGATTTGTTAAACATTTGAACAGGTAGTCTGAATGCATTTTAAAAGACAGAGCACTGTAAGAAAAACCAAATGTCAGCCTGTAGGGTTGTTTTCATATTTATACATATTTTTTAGTAGATGTATTTTTTTCACATTTTTTACATATTGAAATAACTGATCTACTAAGGAACAAAAAGGAGTTAAAGGAGTTATTTTAAAAGTCATCTTTCATGGGGGAAGACAGAGGAGGGATTATTATTTCAGATGTATTATGTTGCAGGTACAATGTGCCTCTGAAAGGGGGAACAAAAACCAGGAAACTCTGTGAGGGAAGAGGAAGAAAAAGAATGGAGAAAGAATAGCACCATATTAGGTGTGAAGTTGTGTGCTTCTGTGAGAATTATTTACTGCAACTGAAAGGGGGAAATAATGAAGACTGACTTTGAGTGCAGTTGGAAAACATGTTACTGAACTGTGGGATTACTTTCCCACCTCTTTAAGTTGAGCCAAAAATGGGAATAAGATAGCTGGTCAAACAACATTGTGAAATTTGTCAATTTATTCAAAAGTGCATGGTCATATTTGAGGACAGCTGAGGTAAACAGTCATAACAGACTGTGGGCAAGTCAGTTACTGTTTTCCTGAGTCTCTTGGGCAAGTGGGGAGAGCATGTTTTGAAGTGCTGCCCAAAGCCCAGGCCTTTGGTGAGCTGCATGGAGAAACACTTCGGAGTCAGTGGTTCTGTGCATGGCTGCAGTGGCATTTTGTGCTAATACTGAGACTGAGTGCAGCAGCTGGATCATTTACAGGACTATCAAAACAGTCTCCTCTGCTTGTGCTTTACTAATGTGCTCTTGTTGAGGACCAGAGAACGTGTGTGCCAGATGAGTGGGTTTTGTGTTGGTTGTGAACCACAGCCTTCCTAGGAGTTATTTGTTCTGGAAGGGAGCCCCAATCTTGGCATGATTTGAGTTGGAAGGGACTTTTAAAGGCCATCTAGTCAAGCCCCCTTGCCCTGGGCAGAGACATCTTTCACTGGATGAGGTTACTTAAAGCTCCATGTGATCTGACCTTTAACACATCCAGCAGAAGGGCATCCCCAGCTTCTCTAGGCAACCTCTTCCTTTGTTTCACCACCCGCAGAGTAAAGAATCTTCCTTGTAGGCTAAATCCACTCTCCAGCAGTTTGAAACCATTGTGCCTTGTCCTGTTACTAGAGGTCCTGGTAAAAAGCCTCTCAGGTCTTTTTTGTAAGTCCTCATTATATATGAAAGACCACAGCAAGGTTTCCCTGGAGCCTTCTCTTCTCCAGGCTGAACAGCTTCAGCTCTCTCATGTTTCTTCATAAGAGAGGTATCTTCAAGACAAGTGTTACTCTACTGATATGAAAGTCTAACTTGTGAGGTTAACACTGGTGTTACTTGGGTGGACTCAGGCATTGATGGAGGTCAGGGCTGCTTACAGCAATCTCTGCTAATGCACAAATTTGAAGTGCAGCCCTTACATTTGTGGTGGGTTTATAAATCCATTCCCACCTGTACAAGTCAGAAAGTTTTGCTTCTTTTTCTTTCTGAAGCAGAGGAGCTTTTCATCCTCATTATGTAGAGAAAAACTGGAAAAACATAACCCAAAAAGGCCTGTTTAATAACCTGAATGAAAAAGGCCTGTTTAATAAGCTGAATGCCTCTTCACAGTTTAGACTTTCTTCTTCACAGTTTAGACCTTCTTCACATAACCTGAATGCCTTCTTCACAGTTTAGACTTTTTTAGAAGAAAAAGGCCTGTTTAATTACTTTTAATGAAAAAAATATCAGGGAATTTAAAATAATTTACAATATGTGTTTTTATTTTTCTGAACTCTTAGCCTTAGGAGATAACTGCAGAAACAGCAGGTTGTGTCAAAGGATCTGGGGATCAACAAGTGCATCCTTATTGCACTTCAGAAAGCGAGTGGTGTGAAAGAATAACTTTTTCTGCAAGAGGCCCAATGGGTCTTAATGACCAATAGAAGCATACAAATGAAACTATATTTGAACTGGTTTGGTTTTGTTTTTTGATTGTGTTTTGTTTTTTTCCCACCAAAGTCCAGTTAAACTAAATGTCAAGACTCAAGAGAAAAAATATATTTTTTTTTTCCATGTGTTTTCATACAAGTCTTTGCATGTGCTGTATTACAGCTGCCAATATAATGGTGCCTTGTTCAGAATGATGTAGTTATGGTGGTGTGGAAAATATTTGCACTAAGTTGGCTTTGTGCCCTGAAATACAAGGGGATGCACTGGGCTGTGTGTTCTTGCTGTCGTGATTAAGTTGCAGCTTCACCACTGCAGTGTCAATAAAAAGTTCTACCCTTGAACAAACCTCTTAAGCAATTCAAAATCTGTTGTCAGGTCCCTTTATAGATGCTAAGTGGGAACACTGCATTTTAATTGCTGGTTGCTTCTTAGGGGCTTCTAGGCATGGATTGTCTGGACTGGTGTTTTCTTGTGCGTTGTACGTATCCCTGTTCCTGTCTGTGGTCTGTAAACCTTCTAGACTAGCAGTCAGTTAACCAAATGAAAGTGTTTTCTCTGTAATTCCTATTTGGGGGGATTTCAGTTTTTTATTTATTAACTTTGGATCATGCAGTCTCTTTCCCCTCCTATCTTCACTAGGTAGAAATGAACTTTTGGGACGCCAAGAGAAGGTATTTGTTTATTAATTCCTGACTTAAATATGCAGCTGCATAGGTTTAGCTGTACTATATGTTTATTATTCCACTGCAGGTTTATACATGGAGCAGACTAGGATCCAGTCATGATAATGTGTGGTGACAGTGCTTGTTGTGGGACTTGGAAGTAGTTTTATAATTGATAATTGCTATCCAAATATAGGATAAGAATCCTTTGCCACTAAATTCAGTAACGTTCTGTGGTAGGTGTTCTTTGTGCTGCTCTGGGGCACTGTCTTAAAAAAAGACTGTGTTTTAGACTGGGAGGTTAAATGCCACTAATCATCACATTTTTTTCTTCCAATATTTTTTTTGAGAAAGAAATCTTGCCTTTTATGTGGTTGTTAATAGAAGAATTGTTTCACTGCTTGAATACTGCCTTTGGTGATTGTTTCAGACAGTGAAGGAGTACAATAGTAACTACTTTTTCAACTTGAGATTTACTGTACATCAGGGTTCATTGTAGTTATAGGTCTTTTCTTGTTCAGATTCGTTTTTGCTATATTAGAAGGTATATAACTGATAATATCACCTGGTGCAGAAGTCAAGTTGCCTCGTTACTTGCATGATAGGACAAGGATTTGTTCTAAATAAGAATTAGGGAATAATTGCTTTTTCATACATGCAAAGTCACTGCAAAAGTACCAGCAACAGCCTTCAGCTGACCTGCAGATATCCTGCCTATTGAACACTATTGTGACAGCTTGTTTCTGTAGTTTCCCCTGAAGTTCAGCCTGTAAAGTCAAGTTATCTTGATCTGAAAGATGGGGAGATAGTTAAATGACATCATCATGGAAGAATACCAGCATACTTAGCTTTAAAGCCATTCAAGACGACATTGGCACCCCTTTGTTATACAGTGTAGCTGAAAACCAACTGCAGCAATAATGAACCAATCCATCTACATCACAGCAGCTGAACAACTGACTGTTCTATCTCAAAATGCAAATGACTTCTGCAGAATGGATTTAATTGTAAATGTTTGCTTAGTAGAGAATATGAGCCTTTTAGTTTGTGACAATAATAATGAATACAAAGACCCACAGAATTTTAGGGTTTACATAGCTTGTTCCCTGTTCTCATAACAATATTTCAAAGGCAGTTTTTTAAAAGGTACCATTTGGGGTGGGTTTTTTTTTCTAGCCAGTGAATAGAACTCTACATGCCCAATCTCTAAGCAGTGTTTCAAAAAACTGAAAGATAAATTTAGCTCTATGTATTTAGATCAGGCAGGGTTTTCTGTTGTATTTCTTTCAAATCTATGTTAGAGCTTTTATATAGTTTCAGATAATAAGAGGCAAAAGTGCTGACTTTCAGAGCTTGGATTTGGTTTTGCAGTACAGAAATTCCAAGTGTAACTTAAGAGTATTAGCATTTTCTTTGTGGTTCTAGGAAGGTGCCTCTCAAACAGTTTAAAATAAGTGTTAGGAATTTTTTTTCTGGTAAAACAAACGAACAAACAAAAGCCTTCCTTTGTAGGAAATTATTGGAACCTGGTTGCTGAAGGCAGCTCATGAGGATGAATCTGTCACTGATGTGAATGAATGAAAATAGCATTGCTTTTTTTCAAGGAAAGGAAAGAGTTCACTGAGCTTCACTAGTAAAAAGAGAAAACAGAAATCCCTGCGTCCAGGCTGTTCCTAGGTATCTTTCTGCTTAAGGAAAGGCAGATAAAACTTGAAAACACACACAAAATGTGCATGTTCATGCTTCTGTTGGCATTTTGTGTGTTCTTTAATAGCCTTCACATGTGGATTAGTCCTTCTGGGGAAAAAAAACCCAAACAAAAAAGGGCAACCAAGCCCCCTGAAGAATAAGCCTTTGTGACACTGGAGAAGTTTACTGAGCCAAAGTTATGGTAAGAATTTTCAAATTTTGGCTGCTGAAGTACTTCCTTCCCCTGCTATGTTTTTAATGGTAGAAACTTGTAAGTGTGGAATAGAGGGATTATTTTGTTTTGGGTTTTAAAATTTATTTATTTTTAAATGACAATGCAAACATTCATTTCACAAACTAAACCTCCTGTTCACATGATGCTGCTGGCTGTATATAAACACCCTGTTGATCTTGTTCTGCAAAGTCTTCTCTGGGCTTCTTGAGTCATACAGAAATTCTCTGCTGCTCTTTTTGGGGTTGTGCTGTGGACTTAGGTCTGTATCTGCTTGGACTTAGTTTGCCAAATTAATGTCCCTGAAAGAAATGTTTTTACTTGGAACAAGGCCCTCAAAGCCAGGATGTTTTTCTATGTCTCTTTTTCTCTGTGTGTTTAATGAAGTATTTCATTCTGCTATCTTGGGAATGGTTTTTGTTTTGCCTGTATTCCTCAGATAAAGCTGTCACCTGTCAGGAGTTGTTTAGTATTTCTTAGTTGCAAAACCCTCTTCCTCTTACACACGAAGTTGTTTCTTCACATGGACATTACGTGGGGGTTTTAGTTTGTGGGTAGGCAGAACAGCTTGGGATGAGAGCCCTGCAGAGCAGAGGGCTGAGGGGACACTGGCAGCTGCCCTGCCAGGTGAGCCTTCCTGGCAGCCTGGGCTGTGTGACGAGCTGCAGGGCACAGTGGACTTCACAGGACTTCTGTGGAGTAACCGAGGGCAGAATTGGAGTCCAAGGCTAGACTGTCATGGTGACAAAATATTTAGAAAACATTTTCTTGCTTGAAACAAAGGCTTAGATTGTGCAACACAAAGTACCATCCTAGTGCAGTAAACCATGTTGTGTGTTTTTAAAGGGTTCTGTGTGTTCCCTGACCCTCTCCTCTTGTCAGATGCAGTGTGCTCACGTAAAACAGAGGCATTTTTCCTCCAGACTGCTACAAGCTGGGTTAATTCTCCCTCTTTACACAGTGGGGCTGCAAAGATGTAGCAGCCAAATCTGCTCTCATGTTTTGAATGTAGTGGGCAGCCCTGTTAGACACATGCACTGGAGCAGCTTCTCTTCAGCTGTGGTGGCTCATTACTTAAAACTTACACCTTTTCACTGGATAGACTGATTGGATCCTGAGTGAGCTCTAGGACTGGAGCTGGTGATTGCTTTTAATGGGATAGTTGCTGCATTAGGAACCTTTTGTACTGTAGGGGTTTCATCCTTCCATAATGACTGCTGTAGGTTTGGGGTTTTTTTTAATGCGTGTGGTTTTGAGATGTCCCAGCCTTACTGATACCTTCCTCTGACTTGAAATGAAGCCAGAGGTCTAATGTGGCAGTAGTAGATTGTTCATAGGGAATAATACAAAATTATTTTAAGATGAACAAATATGTGACAACAGAGTGAAGACTTCTAGCCAGCTGTGTCCAATTCAGCTCAGCATAACTGCACCATTTGGAGTTAATGCATTTTTTCCCAGTCTAATCTGCGTTTCCTGGGTAATACCAGTTGTCATTTCAGAGAAAGGCATGATTTTACATGTATACTGCCTTCTCTGCTTAGAGCAGCAGGTGGCCAGATTTCTTTCTGCAATAGTGACTTGTCTGGACTCTACTGCCACTGTAACCAGATTGTCTGCAGAGACTCTGGGTTTTGAACTCCAAAGAAGTTGATGTTTTCAAAGTTGCTGCAGTTGTTGGACTATACTGTTATTTATGAAAATGGAAATCAGCAGCAAACCATGAAGAGGGGCAATATACTTTTCTAAGGTTTGCATCATCTTGCATCTTTGTATGCTTGGCATGTAACAGAGTCCCATTCAGAGTGCTGCTGTGAACAGGGCAGAGCACGTTCTTTGGGCTGCTGCTTTGTTGCTGTCTACTAGTTCCTCTTGCATTGAGCTACAAAACCATCTGCTTTTGCTTTTCATACCTATTTTTACCATCTCTGATTTGCTATTAAGATGTTAACTTCTGCCTCCAGTTAGCCTAGCATGTCTCTATACTGCGACTACAATGTGAGAACAAGCAGGCACTTCTGTGCTTTCTCTTGTGCTACCCTTTCACACTTGGGAAATGGTCCCTGTAAACAGCTGCAGTGCTGCTTTATTATCCTCTTTGAAAGCTCCTGCTCCTTGTGTCGCTTATAAAAGGCCTTGATGAGCTTGCAGTGCATGTGCACTGAGCCCCCTGTTCACTGCCATGCCTGCTATTGGGCCCCATTTTTTGTGTCTGTCTGTCTATCCAGCCTGTTGTTGTCCTGTGACAGTAAACTGCAGAACAGAGCCTGTCTCATTGGTTTATTTATACAGCAGGTGGCTCAGCTCCAGATGTGTATCTGAAGTTGCAGTGTACTGCAATAATACAAATGTTTTGTTATAGAAAGCTGTACCTAAATTATGAACAAAAGCCCAAAAGATCAGATTTACTGTGATATATTTTATGCATTTTTAAGTGTTTGTTACATTTTGGGTTCGAAGGTTTGTTTTGTCTTTTGCTTTTTTTAAGTGGGGTTTGTTGTGGTGGTTTTTCCTCACAGTGGTTGTTAATCCTTTGACAGGTTGCTGGCAGGAATGTGCAAAAATCAGTATATATGAAGTTTTCTTCCCAGTTTAAGAAATCTTCCTCCCTGTAGCCAGAGGAGAGCTTTCTTCTCAGCAGCTGCTCCAGGCTACTAAGAACAGGCTACTTCAAAACAACTCTTGTTGGTATCTTGGAGAGGTTTGTTTACTCCTGTGACTAGACTGGGTGTGCTTATGGCAAAGCCTCATGTTTCTGGAAACTTTGCTCTTTTCAGGCACCATTTTAGAAGTGGAGTGACACACAACAGGATGTGTGGTTGTAGATACATGTTCACACTTCAGAGGTCATGCATACCTTTTTGACCAAGTACAATGCTGTGCTGTTTCTCTCATCATTCATGTGGTGAAATAAAACATGGAGGAACACAGAATTCATTTCTCCTTTTTATGCCTAGTACACACAGAGAATGCTTATTGATATTCATCTTTCTGCTGACTCTTAGAATACTCAAACCAGTTACTGGAGGCACAGAGATTAAAATGAGGGCACGTGGCCAAGCAGACGTGTAGGTTTGTAGCTCAAATTTGATTTGGAAGTGAACAGTTTGAAACAGTTGCATTTATTCTATTTTTTGCCTTTGTATTTTTATAATCCACCAGAATTACCTACATGTAATATCAGTGGTAGGATTTCTTTTGTAGCATTTTGGATGGTCCTGCTTTGAGTGGATGTTTAGACCAGAAATCTCTAACAGCTTCTTTTGACATGAAGTGTTCTGTGATTTTTGTCATTCTTGACCAGTTTGGTATTGGAAATCTCACGCAAAGGCCAGCCTGACTTTGAAGGGGAATAACAACCCCATTTCTAGAGCTGTTTGGTTTTGGTTTTGGTATTCCTTGTGATGGCTGTCAAACAGAAAACATCTAGCAGTTCTGTTGTCAGTGGGCCTCTTTTCAGTGTTGACTGATCTGTCCAAATATAGAATTTGGGATTTTTCAGGGAAAAGCTTCAAAACATGAAATAATAAACAAACCTCACTAATTTACTATTTAGTGTTCTAGATCTGTGCTTTGGAACCAAAAGTTGCTTTTTTTGCTTTAGTTACTGGAATGTTTGGTTTACTAAGATTGCTATGCATCTGTGAAGCTGGTGGGAGTTTTGCTTTCATTTGTTAGTTTGTTTGGCTGTTGTTGCTGTGAGGATCGCTGTCAGAAAGTAGAAATGTGCCTAACCTCATCCCAGCCTTTCTCCTTCACCCTTTTGTGGTCCTGGCATAAAAGAAGGAGGAGAAATTGGGGTTGCAGGATGTATTATTTCTAGCTTTGTTCATTCTGATCCTCTCCAAGCAAGGCTTTGGTTGTTTTATGTCACTGATGGAAGTTGAATTAGGAGCCTTGATGGACACCTTCAGCAATAGCTGGTTTGCTGCAGCTCCTTGGGACTCCAAGCATTGCAGAGGAGAGATAGGTGCTTTATATTCACATTGTGTTGCTGCTGGCTGAAGTCTACAGCAACAGCCTGTTATAAAAAGTAGGGGCCTGGACCGTAAGGTTCATCTTAGCAGTGACAGACAGGATAGTCTGCTGATAGCAAAGGTGACCTGGAAACTGAGCATGGCTGATCTTGTGCCCTCAGCTAGCACCAACTCACAAATGTCTTCCTTTGTCCCCAGCAGCATAGTGACCACGTCCTTTATCAATGTCTGTTTGTGATGGTTTGGCAGTGGTCTGCCATCCTTTGGCTGTTAGAAACCACTTTTTTGGAATCAGACTAGATAAACCAGATGGTCCAAAGGGTGATGGATCTCTGCTGTTTGTTACAGGGTAATGGTCACCTCAAACAGTTGACGTTAAAAGCTGATTTGTTGTAGACACTTATTTCACAACTGGTGCTCTGGCTGGCTGCAACAGGAGTCCCAAAGGACAGAGTAAATTTTGGACCTGATGTGCCATTTCACTTAGAAAAGAGAGCTTTTGAGGGCAGGGTTGAAGTCTGGCTCATCCAGAAACAGGAAACCTTGAGCAGTCTCCAGCCTCTGGAATTTGTTTTATCTAAGACAAGATTGTTGTATGAAGCCTGGAGCCAAGGTCTCCATATGAAACTACATCAGATCTTTGTTTAGATCTGTGTCTGAAATGAGATAGCTGTAGTTCTAAAAGGATTTTTCTTATTCCTTTTTGCTTTATAACCTGAAATCTCCAGAATAGGTTGGTTCTTGAAGGATGCATGTCTAATACCAACTTCCTATTAAATCTTCCACAGATTATTTAAAAATTGTACTTCTGACCTGCCATAGATTTTTAAAAAATTATTATTCTACTTTGAAAACTTGATATATCTTCCTTCCTTTCCCACAAAACCAGGATAATGCTGACTATTTTGGAAATGGTTTTCTTTGTTCAGATTTGGACTTGTGAATGCAAACAGTGCCTGCATCCAGTACCCTCTTCCATGTCTGCAGATGCTGTTACTAAAAGGTGTATACAGTCCCCATCCCTTTTTGCCCAGGAGTAGGCAGTAGGTAGGTCAGTCAAACTGAAGGTGGAGCATCTAAAAACTGAGGTGGCTGGTGTATTGGAGAACCATCCTGGAAGTGAGAATCAAAGCCAATCCTCCCCTGCTCTGCCACAAACTTCCTCCTATATGATCATCTCAGATAAGGTTATTTTTATCGCTCTGTGCCCCAGTTCCCTATCTGTAAAATGGTGATAACAGCACTTCCCTACTTCACAGGGATGTTATGAGGATAAATGCAGCTCAGGCTGTGGGGCTCTTGGATAGTGTGGTAACTGGGAGCACGGGTGGAAGAAGGGAAATGTTCTGCATAAAAGCTTTCTCTTCTTGAANCTTGACCAGTTTGGTATTGGAAATCTCACGCAAAGGCCAGCCTGACTTTGAAGGGGAATAACAACCCCATTTCTAGAGCTGTTTGGTTTTGGTTTTGGTATTCCTTGTGATGGCTGTCAAACAGAAAACATCTAGCAGTTCTGTTGTCAGTGGGCCTCTTTTCAGTGTTGACTGATCTGTCCAAATATAGAATTTGGGATTTTTCAGGGAAAAGCTTCAAAACATGAAATAATAAACAAACCTCACTAATTTACTATTTAGTGTTCTAGATCTGTGCTTTGGAACCAAAAGTTGCTTTTTTTGCTTTAGTTACTGGAATGTTTGGTTTACTAAGATTGCTATGCATCTGTGAAGCTGGTGGGAGTTTTGCTTTCATTTGTTAGTTTGTTTGGCTGTTGTTGCTGTGAGGATCGCTGTCAGAAAGTAGAAATGTGCCTAACCTCATCCCAGCCTTTCTCCTTCACCCTTTTGTGGTCCTGGCATAAAAGAAGGAGGAGAAATTGGGGTTGCAGGATGTATTATTTCTAGCTTTGTTCATTCTGATCCTCTCCAAGCAAGGCTTTGGTTGTTTTATGTCACTGATGGAAGTTGAATTAGGAGCCTTGATGGACACCTTCAGCAATAGCTGGTTTGCTGCAGCTCCTTGGGACTCCAAGCATTGCAGAGGAGAGATAGGTGCTTTATATTCACATTGTGTTGCTGCTGGCTGAAGTCTACAGCAACAGCCTGTTATAAAAAGTAGGGGCCTGGACCGTAAGGTTCATCTTAGCAGTGACAGACAGGATAGTCTGCTGATAGCAAAGGTGACCTGGAAACTGAGCATGGCTGATCTTGTGCCCTCAGCTAGCACCAACTCACAAATGTCTTCCTTTGTCCCCAGCAGCATAGTGACCACGTCCTTTATCAATGTCTGTTTGTGATGGTTTGGCAGTGGTCTGCCATCCTTTGGCTGTTAGAAACCACTTTTTTGGAATCAGACTAGATAAACCAGATGGTCCAAAGGGTGATGGATCTCTGCTGTTTGTTACAGGGTAATGGTCACCTCAAACAGTTGACGTTAAAAGCTGATTTGTTGTAGACACTTATTTCACAACTGGTGCTCTGGCTGGCTGCAACAGGAGTCCCAAAGGACAGAGTAAATTTTGGACCTGATGTGCCATTTCACTTAGAAAAGAGAGCTTTTGAGGGCAGGGTTGAAGTCTGGCTCATCCAGAAACAGGAAACCTTGAGCAGTCTCCAGCCTCTGGAATTTGTTTTATCTAAGACAAGATTGTTGTATGAAGCCTGGAGCCAAGGTCTCCATATGAAACTACATCAGATCTTTGTTTAGATCTGTGTCTGAAATGAGATAGCTGTAGTTCTAAAAGGATTTTTCTTATTCCTTTTTGCTTTATAACCTGAAATCTCCAGAATAGGTTGGTTCTTGAAGGATGCATGTCTAATACCAACTTCCTATTAAATCTTCCACAGATTATTTAAAAATTGTACTTCTGACCTGCCATAGATTTTTAAAAAATTATTATTCTACTTTGAAAACTTGATATATCTTCCTTCCTTTCCCACAAAACCAGGATAATGCTGACTATTTTGGAAATGGTTTTCTTTGTTCAGATTTGGACTTGTGAATGCAAACAGTGCCTGCATCCAGTACCCTCTTCCATGTCTGCAGATGCTGTTACTAAAAGGTGTATACAGTCCCCATCCCTTTTTGCCCAGGAGTAGGCAGTAGGTAGGTCAGTCAAACTGAAGGTGGAGCATCTAAAAACTGAGGTGGCTGGTGTATTGGAGAACCATCCTGGAAGTGAGAATCAAAGCCAATCCTCCCCTGCTCTGCCACAAACTTCCTCCTATATGATCATCTCAGATAAGGTTATTTTTATCGCTCTGTGCCCCAGTTCCCTATCTGTAAAATGGTGATAACAGCACTTCCCTACTTCACAGGGATGTTATGAGGATAAATGCAGCTCAGGCTGTGGGGCTCTTGGATAGTGTGGTAACTGGGAGCACGGGTGGAAGAAGGGAAATGTTCTGCATAAAAGCTTTCTCTTCTTGAAGCCCAGTGGTAGGTTACAGCAGTGATGTGAGTGTGGCTTCCACCCTCGACTGGTGACATGGTTTTTTTTCTTCATGTGTTTCCTTACTGCCTCGTGCATACCAGCAAAGCACTTAATGGCCTTGCTAAATGCTGCTGTTTACATCCTTGGCTGCAGGCTCTGAGAGACCAAGAGCCTGGGTTAGTTTTGTTACTGGCATGTTTGCCAGCATGGGCTGCTCACAGTGACTGAATGAAGTCTGTGCTTCTGGCAGCAGCCATCCAGTGCATTTCACAGACTCCCTCAGACCCTGGAAGGAGTTAAAAATACATGTGAATGGATTTTCACTTGTGAAAGTCAAACTACTGTAGCAGTTACTCTGAGGAGGCCAGGGACTGCAGTCAGACCAGAAGAAAGCAATTGTCTTCAGCATAACTGGTTAAATTTCTTAGAAACCACATCCTTTATGTTGCCACTGACAACATAACATTCCTTAACATTTGATTTCAAGTAGTGCTTTATTACCCAGCTGTACATACAAACATACTTTCTTTGGAAGAATTTCTGTTTAAAGGCACCACAGAAAAGTGTAAAACCTCTTTTCTGTTTCAACGTGGGCTTCATAGTGCTTGTTTATATATAGTACAAGCAGGTAAAAGACAAGAAACCTGCTTAACACTTAACGTTGTAGCTTGTCCAAAGGAAAGGCTGTGGTGAGTTGAGTGTTTGTTGAAGCAAATCTCGCTCATGCAAATTGAAGTGTGTTTTTGGAGAGCTTTTTGAGCCAGGAGATGTGAGTGTAATTTGTTTATTGCTTGCTCCTTGAAATGTGGCTCATGTCATCTTCCTTGTTCACCTGCTTTGATAAATTCTATATTTAGTTGTCTCTGCCCATCTACTTGAACAAGACAAAAATAACTTCAGTGTAATCCATCCTTTCTGTCCTTTCCACCCCTTTCCTCCCCTTTCCTGTGCTTGGGTTTAGGGCATTCATTTGTTTGGGAAACAGAGGGGTTTTTTTGTTTGTTTTGCTTTGTTTCCTTACGAGTAGGGTTAGGGTGCAGGAGAAAACATTTATACCCTGCAATAAAATTGTTGTGAAGAGCATGCAAAGTGTCAGAAGGACTTCCTCCTCTCTTCTAACATTGCCAAGAGGTCAAAGTGTGCTCAGAGTGCGTGGAGGGAGGTGGAGCAGTGAGGTTGGGAAATGACTTGCATGTGGCATACATCTGGCTGACAAAAAGCCAACCGTGCCAAGGGATAAATGGACAAACAAATAGTGTTTCAGTTCTGAACTCAGAGGTTGAACCTAAAGTTTGCGCAGAAGCAGCTCTGAGATAAATTTCCAATGGACCTTGACTCCTGTTGTGCAAACATGTAGTAGCTGGCACAGAGGAGACTGTTCTCTGAATCCCTCCTTGGGAGATGATCTGCTCACAGACTGTGTGAGCACAGCTTTGTGTCCCACAGTGGGCATATATATATAGTCATACAGGCTGACACGAGACAGCCTCTGGTTTTGGCCAGAACCCCCAGAAGTACTGAAATGCCTAACCCCTTGCCTTTCACATGAACTAAGCACAAAATTAGTTAAGCACTTTTGACTGGTTTTATCTGTGGGTTGGATGTAGAATGTCCACTGAACTTACCAAAATGTTTGCTGCCTGTGTTATCTGAAATACTGTCTTCTACTATTAAGCTGATAGGGATTTGAGGGAAACTGTATTGTTTTGGTGAAACTGCTTTGAGATACAGCCTGCCAAGTTCTTCTGTCTTGAGCTGAGTGTTGGCTGTGTTTGTTGTTCCTGACAGACACGTTGTCTGGAGATGTGGGGGGGGAAGGGTTTGTTCCCTCAAAAAAAAGTCACTTTTTATAGCTTCACTGGTTTTTAGGTTGTGTTAAAGGTGGTGATGAGGAGCAGAAAGACTGAGGGAAAATCTCTTTAATGATGCCTAATGGAATTCAAGTTGTTTCTTGATGAAACGTTTAATTCACTATCTACTTTTCAAAATAAATAGAGTTTGGGGTTTTTTTTGCTTATTTTTGCATTAATAGAATTATACTGAAGGACTGGAGCAAGAAAGAAAGAATTGGTTTTGAAAACTGATCACAATATCAAAGATTCAAATTCTCCTTTCTTCCTTCTCTACTCCTGTGTGCCAGGCAAAGCCTGAGCTCTGTAGCCCTGCTGCCCCGCTGGGCAGTGTGGGTGTGAAGGACACTAACTGGAGGCCACCACAGGGACTTTGTGATGTGAAGCATGTTGGGCCATACAGTGGAACCACTAACAAACCTGGCTTTCACTTAGGAGCCTAAATGCCAGTTGGAGCCCCCAGGCTATGAATTTGTATCTGGACTTGCTGCCATAGCCTGCCTTACCTCACCTCTGTGGGGTGGCATCCGAGCGCCTTGGCCCTTGAGCTCATCCTGCTTTTAAAGCACAGGGGGCTTTAGTTTTTAGGGATGTGAATTGCTTACTTTGCAAGCACAAATATGCTCTCTGGGTGTTTGTAAAGGAGTGAGCCCCAAATGGAGAGTGCATTTTTTACGCTTCCAAGCAGAGTGTAATCCTGTTAGTAGTCTGGGTTGTTGTGATGGAACCAGTCAGGCCAGGCTGCCTCACAGGCATCTGCTTCTCTGCCTATTGACTCCAGTCAATATCCTCAAAACTGTAATTTTCACTGTAATGATGGATTAGGCTTGTCACGGTTTATAGAAATTTTGTCTTGTGTGTTTAATAAAAGAAAACAACTTCTAATGCTTATTATTTGTGAAGTCCAATACGTCTGAACTAAAGCTCAGCGTATGCAAGACAAACTATGCTTTAATTTTACAATTGTCTGATGGGACTTTGCGATTTATTTGTTGTTACTTCCCTAATGATGTTGCAGTCAGAGGCACTGTTTTGCTAAATGTTGTGTAAAAAGTAAATTGTAGCACAGCAGATGTTGGTATTTGGATGGATGTCGGTGCAATGGGGGGACAGCAACAGTCATCTCTGTCAGCTGTCTTCAAGCTCGGCAGGCCTGCTGCGTGGTTACTTTGGTGTGTAAAAACAGCTCGTTTTGCAACTGGGAAGTTTGGCATTACATTTGGCAGGGAGCCACGTCACTGGGTTAACACACAAGTGTTTATCCAGCCATTCTCTCAGCGCTGGTAACTCGAATAAAATGTTTATTAAACTTCCGTACAAAGGAAGGGGGAAACGCGGCCGGATCTCTTCTTTTTAAAAGTCATTGATGTTTGTAATGCTAAACCCTTTTTTTTTTTTTCTTAATTCCTTTTATTTCCCCCACCCCTGTTTATCTTTTGCTGTTTCATCATCACTATTTTTGCAGCTTACTGTTTACCATTTCCTTTCTAAAGATGGAAACAGGGAAGCATACCTGATGGACTGCGAGGTGCATACAGTGCCATCCCTGCCTCTCTTCATCCCCTGTGCTGTCGTGAATTAGGTGCAAAAAAATGAGGACTGTAAATGAAGCTATTTAATTACCACCGCCCCCTCTTTGGTAGAAATTCCAACTGTAGCATGGAACAGGAGGCCTGGTATGCAGAGCAGTTGGATTTTTAATTTATTTTTTTTACGATAAATTACTGTAAATTTTACCTTCGGGTTAAGTACAAGAATCTCTGCAGGCAGTGAAGAATTTTTCATAGAACTATCAATATCAGAAATATTTATTTATGAAAATAGCAGTTTGGACTGCATATTTAGTAAGGATAAAGCAGTAGTTTTGCAGAGCAGCTGCAATTTAAATAGATTTTATGCCCGAAATTGGGAGCCTGTAGGTTTAAGTTTCATTGGAAACTTTATCATAACGGAGATACTTAGTTTGGATTAATTTTTCTAATTCATTTAAGCCTTGTATTACCTTTCTGATTAAATACCTGTATGTCTTCGTTGCTGAAGAAGGCTCCCATTTCTTTTGGAAAAGGAAAGATGATTTAACTAGGAAATTTGGAGTCTGAGGGTAAGAAGAGTATGTAGAAAAACATTTTCAAACCAATGATGGTGATCCAATAGTGGACTTGTGCTTAGTTATTTTTGTAGTTGAACTGCAATTTTATCACCAAGTAAGGATATTCTCATGGGGAGGGTCTTCTGTTCTTTTTTTCTTTTTCCTTTTTAAAGGGAAAGATATAACCAGTACCTTCCAATTTCTGTACCTGTGTGGCTTAATTAAGAAAATCATAATTTGAAGAAGGTCTGCCCACTGTAAAGGTCCATTTAGTGTGCTGTGGATACATGAAAATTGCAGAGTAGTCACTATGAGTGTGTAGTGACTGCTTTGGAAACTTTTTTTTGCCTCTTAGCTTGATACTGAAACTATAATGGTGGTGTTAAAATGGTTTTCTCACAGTATGGAGGGGGAAATAAATGCATGCAAGCGTTCATTTGGGAACAGTCTAAACTTCCTAGCTTCTCCAGAGCAGAGGGTGGGCTGAGTCTTCATGGGCAGCCTGACTTTTGGCTCTGCCTGTGAAGGAAGCAGGTCAAGTGCAGCGATGCTGTCTGCTCATGCACACAGGCTCTGCCTCAGCTCTGTTTAACATACGTGTGTGTGTGTTTAAAGGATGTAGCTTTGCTATTTAAACTGGCCTGGATTGGCCGTGTTTCAAGAAAGAGGTGCTGAATGGGGAGCAATGCTCTCCCCATGGGCTGGGCACAACCTGCCTTTCCAGCTTCCCCTGTTGCTGCTGGGATGGGACCAGGACCAGGAGTGAGACTGGTGGTGGTCATAGATACAGCCTGTGTGGCCTGGAGTGATGTCAGACTGCCACCTCTCCCTCCCCTGTCTGTGCTTTCAGCTGCCCAGTGCCTTCCCCCCTGCCCAGCATCATGGACACCCTGGCTTGTCCCTTTGACACCATCCACCTGGCTGATGTAGAAGACCCCAGTCAGAATTGTGGTAGCCACACCTTGGCTCATGCCTGCCACAATCTTCCCCTTCCGCAATATGCTCCCATCCTCCCTCTTTCTCCTCCTGCCATACTGGCAGCAGCAGCAGCAGGGTTTTCAGGGTGGCCTTGCTTGGCTTGACCCCTGGGGCAGCAGAGGAGCCTCTCACAGCTGCCACCTGAGCTGATAGTGTCACATCAGGGGCCAGCAGAAGAACCTGCTGTAAGCAGAGCATGCACTAAGCATCGACCCGCAAAGCAGGGTTTGCTCTACATGTGCATCATGTACCTTCCTTTGCAGAAGTTCCTGAGGCAGGAGCGTGGCCCCAGATGACCTTTTTCAAGAACATTACCCAAGGTGTCCTGTAGGGTTTTTTTCCCTCTCTCTCTTTTTTTTTTTTTGTAAATATTTTATAAACAAGATAAAGAAAGAAAACAACCACCCTTGTATGAGTTTAAAACTTTGTTTATGGCTCTCTGATGTTTTCTTGCTTAAAGTGGGGGATCAGTTATGGGACAGGGCTTTCAGGATTCAGGTGGTAGAAGGGATTTGTGTGGTGAGGAGCAGTCATGGTGCACTGTGCTTGGAAAGTCGGGAGTAGAGGAAAGGTGAGGCTGATGCAGCCCTGCCTTCTGAAAGTCTGGTGAGGCAAGTGCCCTTTTTGATGTCCATGGAAACTGGTGTGAGTTCAGGGCTGTCTGGGGGTAGGGGATGGTGTTAGTTTATCACCTGGGAATAGGAGTAGTTTTAGAAGAGGAGATTGGTGGCTTTGCCATGTTTTCCCAGAATAATATGGGGCACTGCGGGCTGGAAAGTGTAATTCAAGCTCCTGTCTTCCTGTACCCATCTGCTTTTAGCTTCTGTGTGGCATATCCCTTTCATTTTTTATGCCTTTTTTGAAATGAAAAGTGGGTTTGATGTATCAAGATGCTGTTGCAACATGAAAATTAATGAATGGTGGTGATGTCAAGGTAGGTGGCTCTTTATTCAGTCCTTATTCGTGTGGGTCTTTATTCCATTTTTCCTTGTGTAAGAAGCAGTTTTGCTTGTGACTGCCTGGAATTCATCTCTCCTGCAGCATGGAACTGTTAGGGAGAGGTATGATGAGCTTACCATAATAGATGACTTCAGGGTTCAAAAAATAATAGTCACGATTATATGGATGTGGATTTAGTAGTATGTACATATAATTCAACATTACAGGGCTAAATTGTGGTAAATGTGGACATCCAGCAGGAATTTTGCTGTTTGATTATATTGAGACTCAATATTTTTACGGTGTATTGTAAAAATAAATAATTTTAATACCATTTAAGGTGACAGAAGCGTGTGTAGCTGAGACCCCATTGAGCAGCAGCGTGGATTGTACTCCAGTTTACAGTGGCAACACACCACAGTCCAAGGCACAAAAATCCTTGGCAAAGTTTCTTATGCCTGTCTTCCTCAGCTGAGCTTAGCACCAGAGCTGTGGTGGCTGTTGGCTCTCACGTTCCCCAGCGGTGAAGTTGCTTTACTAGATTCTCAGTATGCAATTAAGTTACTCTGCAAAATTCCTCTGAACTGAGGCAGACACTCCTGTTATCTGGAGGAGACTTTCATTGCTGAGGTAGTGACTCAGTAAAAGTTATCTGTGCAACACTGAATTTGGAGGCATAAGCAGGAGGTTGCCATGATAACAAATGTTATAACTTGCTTTCTGGGAAGTGCTTGTAGTTTTTCCACTGATGGACATTAAATGGCTCAAGATAAATGAAATTTTTTGTTAGAACTAACATGGACTCCCTGTGCTCCTCCTGGGTTTTGGGAACTTGCTAGTGATGAAACAAAGCAGGGAAATCAAAATTAGCCCCAGCCATACAAACAGCACACCTTTCTTTTACATTGCTTCTTATTTTTGCCGTTGAAATATTTGCTTAACTTGGCTTTTGTGCATCATTCTATGAAATATTTGCCCAGTAACTGTTTGTATAAACATGTTTAAAATTCTTCATTGATTTTTTTTTCTTGGCACTTTTAAGAAATTTCCTGATGCACAGCATGATCACACAATTACTGGTAGAGCTTGTATTGTAAATGGCCTAACAACTCATGTGCATTTATGTTGAAAATTAGGACTCAAACCCAGAAGCTAAAGGATAACAATACAATGTGTTAATTTCTTACCCTCCATAAATTGCTTATTTATAAAAGTCCATGTTCTGCAGCTTAGTTTTTATAAATAGAGCTTTTTTTCCTATTTCAAACCGCCTCTGAAGTTGGTCCATATCATCTGTTTTAGAAAAGCTGCTGTTTCCAGAAATCTCCCCTAATTTCTCTCAGCCTTTTTTTTTTTTTTTTTTTCCCACCATTTCTTTACAATTCCACAAGGTTTTGATTGCTTTGTGAATGACACAATGATCTTGCCTAGAAGAGCGAGCCAGGGACTCATGAGTCCTCGCCGCGGATGTTTTCTGCCTGGCTGCATCCTGCTTCTTCCCTTCCCTGCCTTTGCTCTCCCATGTGTGCCCACTCCCCGAGTTACCAGCTCACCTCCCAGCTTCACCATCTTTGGGATTTTAATGGGGAGCCTCAGCTGAGTACTTTTTCAGGTTTAATGTTCACAAAGCAAATAAATGGATCATAAAAATCACTCTTGCCTGAGTATTCGGCTCTCCTAATCTTTTTTTAATGCAGCGGAGGAGGGGGAGGGACCTAAAATCAACTTTTAATCAATTAATGATGCTTTTCCTATGTGTAGGCAGCCCTAGGAACACAAGCTAAAACTGTACTTTTGGACTTACTCTGTTTAATCTCTGGAAGAGCTTTGGTTTGTGTGCGTTTCTTTGCTTTGACCCCTCTTACACTATCAGTCTCTAGACAGGATTTACTGAAGAACAAAACTGGGTATGTAGTATTCAAATAAGGCAAGTGTTCAGATAAGCACAAGAGTCATGGCCAAGGATGCTTATGCTTAGAGGTAAAATAATTAAATCAGCTTTTAGATTATGTCTAGAAAAGCCCTTCCTTGTTCAAATACACCAGGGTGTGGTGTGTTTGGTGTTTTCAGTTTGTTTTGTGGTTGTTGTTTGGGTTTTTTAGTAGAGATCATAACATCTTTGGAGGATTAAATCACGCCCTTAATACAAATACATGCAATGTATATGAGAGCCTGATTTGCAGAAATACTGATTGCATTCACTTCAGGTTGAGCTCGAGGAATATTCGTAAGTATGTCCCTCCTCAAAGGGAAGTTACTCGAGAAGTTGCAGAGGCTCATTAGCCCAATTGCCTTGTTAGCTGGATGTGTGATTTTACATCATAATGTCAAGGTAAAAATGATTTGGGGAGAAATAATTGTTCCAAACATGCTTAATTCAGTCCAGTGAATCTGACACCTCCTCTGTCATTTTTATTTATTTATAAAAATGGGAGAGAGTTGGGCATCTGTCAAAAGCAGGGTAATACATGATGTCACTTTCTGCTACAGGAACGTTTTGTTTTGTTAAATGCTGTAGCTGCTTGTGAGCGTGTTACAGAAAAGGTTTATCTAATTGTGTTGGACACCTTGTGGTAGTTTTAAGTCATTTTGCTCCCACCATGAGGTTGTGGAGATGCAGTTCACTGATAGATTGTTTTCAGTGTAGCTTAAGAGATTGCTTTATACTTTCGTGTAATTTATGTAGCTATCCTTAAAAACTGCTGGTTTTAATGAAACTTCATTTACATCTTCTCCCACTGGAGACAGCTGTAGGTTAAGACTAGCCTGACTAAGCTGTGCCAAAGGTAGGAGTAAGGAGTTTTTTACATGCTGATTAATTCTCTTTTGCTCCTTGGGGAATATCTGGTATTGCTTAAATTGATTGCTGTAAGCAATATGGCAACATTTTTGACCTTCTAAACTGAAATTCAGCAAAAATAAAATGGAAAAAGATAAAACCTCTATGTTTCACTTTTACATAACCATACAGTTGAGATGCAGTGATGAAAAACAGAGCTGTCATCTGTAGTGATGTTGTTGACTGGTGATCTCAAACCCTTTGACAGAGATGGAGTCGTGGTAACTGTCCATCCCTTGCATGGAGAAAGTATTGGGTGAGAATCTGTTTTTCCTTTCTCTGTAATCTGACTTCTGATCTCTCCCACGGCCTAGCTGTGTGTATCCGAGCACCCATCCCTTGTCTTCCTTAGGTTTTTCCCATCTGTGCTGTTGTGCAACTGAAGACGGGGGCAGCCTCCACGGCGCTTCTTTTTCTACGCAGCGTGCCCACGGAGCTTTGCGGGCAGCGCCGAGCCGGGGCTGTGTCACTTTCTGCAGTTGATTTACAGATGTGGGGTGCTGTTGGACCAGGAGCAGTCCCCACAGGGCTCCCTTTGTTGCTGGAAGGCCAGACTGCTCAGCCATCCCCCTTTGCCCCACCTCCAGCTCCCCTCTTCCCTCCCTCCCTTCC
>VYZU01088035.1:28528-44857 GCA_013401355.1 Ceyx cyanopectus | reverse complement strand
CTTTCCTTGATAAATTAAGTATGATTTATGTTACATATAATTCACAAAGTTAAATTCAGTCTTTCTGTAAGAGTATGAATTTAATGCTCTCTTGTGAGGCTGAGTTAAACTTTGCAAGATATGGTGAAATAAATACAGACCACTAATTAATAATTTTATTATAATCTTGTTTCCTTATATGAGAAGACTTTTACAAAATTAGATGGTTTTCCACCACTTTTTTTAGGGCTAAAAATGAATATTTAAATAGCTGTTTCCAGCTACAGTGGTGTGCCCCTGTGGGACTGACGGAACATTTCTAATTAGGTTTATATAGCCCTTAGCCAAATTAGTAGTCTTTTCACAGTTTTCTATGAAAAAAAAAAATGTAGGCCAGTCAGCATTACACAAACTTCTGTCTAAAATAAAGCACACTCCATTCCACTTCTGATAGCAGTGCATATGCTCCATTAACTGGATGCTTGCTTCCTCAGGTGGTTCTGTATTAAGTAAGATTATTGTTGTATCTAACAGCATATTATATTGTTAAAAGAATGCTGCTGATTCCAGAAATGCACTGAAACAAATCTGAAAAAATAACAACCATATGTGAATGCTGGTAGGATAATAAGACTTAAGATCCTAGGATCTTACTAAACCTCTTCTGACTCAGAACAGTTTGGAAAGGTCAGTTACTTGATATAGTCTTATGCTACATTGATTAAGATAATTCAAGATAATTCATAGAATTAAGTGAAAAAATAAAGTAAGTAAAAGCTGACAAGTAATCAGTGTGCAGTAGAATAATAAATCACAACTTTATTTGTTGTCAGCAAACTATCCTTATCCAGACATTGTACTAAGCACTGTAAAAATGAATAGGAGAAAAAACTTTCACTGGGGCACATTCCTAGGGCAGGGCAGGGAATCACAGCTCCATAGGCCCTCCACTGAACATGTTGCTTCCTGCCTGGACACAAGGCACACAGAGTCATTCAAATGGCACATGTAAAACAGCTCTTGGCAGTGGAAAATGTTTTGGTTTTGTTAGTACTAATCTTTCCTGCTTTTTGAAATCAGCCACACTATCCATCCTTCCTTCCTGTACCACTGCTCTCCTGACATTCACCTATGTCCTTCCAGCTAAACTAACTCACAGTGTCTGTTCTTCCTCTCATGGACAGCATGAATTCTTCTGCCAGCATTTTGGAGTCAGCATGCATCAACATTCTCACCTCTGTTTCACTACTCTGGTGTCTTATTAATGGTGGGCCCGTTGCAGATGTAGTAGAAAGTTCAAGAGATTGCTTTGGGACATTGTGGGGAAAACCTCTTCTTGATTCATAGCAATTAGAAGAAAGTGAAACTTAAAATTTTCCTACAATTTTTTTTTTTTTCACAAGGAAGCATTAAAATCACTCTGGGTATTTAGTTTAAAGGACAAGTCAGTGGTTGACTTTATCCTGAATACAGTTTTAGCTCCAGCAACACATTCTGGGTGGGTACATTCCAGAAAACTAAGTATGCATGTGTAAATCAGAAAATTTATGATGTTTAAATGTACTAATCCTAAAATGTCTTAGCTTTTTTTTTCATTCTGTCAGAATGCAATAGAGATACTAGAAATTTGTTATTTGTATAAGACATTCATCATAACAAATATAGAGAAAACAGAAGGAAGCAGGTAGAATAATTAAAGATAGACCTTCTAAACACAGGAACATAACCTTACTTTTATATGTACATTTTTTCATAACAGAGAAATAGTGGGACCATAGGAAAAAAAAAGAAACCACTTAACACCTGAGCTGTTGTACATCACTCAATGTGTCAGTGAGTCTTTAAGTCATGGGGCTGTCTCTCTGAGTCCTTACCACTGAACACTGGGAACCAAGATGAGGGTAAGTGAATCCTGTGATTTTAATAGAGTTACACTCACCTATTAACACATAGTTTACCCAGTTTGTCAGATTCCAGATCTAAGAAAGCTTGTCTATATAAGGAATGGATTGCCTATGTGACTATACCAACAAAGCCTCTAAATGAAGAGAGCTTATAAAAGGATAATAGGTCTTTAGACAAAAGTTTATATTACTCTTCGAAATGAAAGGTACTATATCAAATATAGTAGGGGATTTTTCAGGTTGGTTTTTTTTCAGTATTATTGCCTTTGCATGTTTTTGTTGTTGCTATTGTTTGAATGGCATAGATATACCATATATGTGGCTATATTAGACTATATAGACAAATAATGTGGCTATACTAAACTATGCTATATGCAGAGATAATAAGATAATTCCACCACTATCAACATATTAAAACTACACAAATAGTTTTACATGAGTAATCTAGTGCATGCTAGTCCAAATCCACCATCTTAGTAATTGATAGCAAGAATAATAACAATGATCTCTTAGAAACCTAAATCTCAGATACATAAGGCTGTAAAATTAATCATTAATATTCTGAATTACACCTGAAAGAACATTCAAAGCCAGAAAAGAAATTTAATGCAGTTGTCAGCAGGACTGATGAAGATTTTTGTTCTATATCCAATTAGAGTGAAAAGATATGATGATCTTAACTTATTCAAGACTATTGAAAAGTACATACCTTTTAAAATTAAAACTATATCTAATTGTAAAGATCTTGGCAAGTAAGGACATTTGTCTTATGAAAGACCCTTGAAATATTTCTGCTACAGCTCCTCTGCAATATTCCTATTTCTTCTGTTTTTCAGTTCTGAAGAGCTACTTCTTGATTCTTTTCAGAAGCCACAAGTGAAAGAGTATTCCACCTGACTTTGTTTCAGTAAGTAGTTCCTACTATAAGGAAATGTTTATGCCACATGACACCACAAAGTTTAAATCAAACTAAGGGTCCTAATATTTAAAGGCACTATATGAAAAAAGTGCAATTTCTAATCCAGTTTGATATTGACTGTTGTTGTGTGTGCCCTACTCCAAATAAGATGGGCCTAATTTGATGATGAAATAGCAACAGATAAAAACAGAAATGTCCTATTTATTTTCTGTCTCATCTCAAGGGTCTCAGCCAGGGCCTGAGAACTTCAGTCCCATTAAAACTTTCTCACAGGTCAGTATCAATGTTATCTTCCACCAGGGATGAGAACTCCCCAGTCCCTCTAAAACTTCCCACAGTTGTGGGCACATCAAAACTATCTTGTCTATTAGGGTGCAATAAAAATGTATGTCTGTAGATATTTGTAGTTATTTATCAAAGAATCACAGAATGTTCTGCTTTGGAAGGGACCTCAAAAGATCATCTAGTTCAAACCCCCTGCCAGAGCAGGATCACCTGGACCAGGTAACACAGGAAGGTCCAGGTGGGTTTTGAATGTCTCCAGAGCAGGAGACTCCACAACCTGCCTGGGCAGCCCCTGCCAGGCTCTGGCACCCTGTCTGTGAAAAAGTTTCTCCTTGTGTTTACATAGAAACTCCTGTTCCAACTTGCACCCTTTGACCTTTGTCTTATCATTGGACATCACAGAGAAGAGCCTGGCTCCATCCTCCTGACACTCACCTTTTTACATATTTATACACACTAATGAGGTCACCACTCCGTCTCCTCCAAGATAAAGAGATTCATCTCCCTCAGCCTTTCCTCATAAGGGAGATATTCCACCACCTTAATAATCTTTGTAGCTCTGAGCTGGACTATTTCAAGCAATTCCTTATCCTTATTGAACTGAGGGGCCCAGAACTGGACACAATATTCCAGATGTAGTCTTATTAGGGCAGAGTAGTGGGAGAGAAGACCATCTCTCAACAGATTAACCACACCCCTTCTTCTACACCCCAGGATGCCATTTGCCTTCCTGGCCAAAAGGGCACATTTCTGGCTTGTGATCACCCTGCTGTCCACCAGGACCTCAAGGTATCTTTCTCCTACACTGCTTTCCAACCAGTAATTGGAAAGTCCCCAACCTATACTGGTACCTAGGATTGTTCTTACCCACATGCAAGACTCTACACTTGCTCTTGTTATATTTCATTAAATTTCTCCCCACCCAACTCTCCAGCCTGTCCAGGTCTCTCTGGATGGCAGCACAGCCTGCTGCTGTGTCAGCCACTCTTCCCAGTTTGGTGTCAGCAGCAAACCTGCTGACAGTGCCTCTGTGCCCTCACCCAGGTCATTGATGAATATATCCTCCTTAGATCTCTTCTTCATTCCTAAAACGTTTTGTCCATCTTTAACACAAAGATTTCCTTCTCCTGTAAGCAAATACCTGTGAAATCCATTAAGTGAGTGTGCATCTATCTCATCCATCTGGCATACTGAATTTCACAAAGGATGATAATACACAGGTGCCACTAGTTACTATATATTACTTTTATGATCCACAAAGTGAATCTAAATTTTCCACCTTTGAAGTTCTGTATATAAAGAAGGAAGAGTCCTCAAGTTAAAGCAAATACTTAGTGACTCAGGCAGCAGAGTACTTGTATAGGAATGTAATTCTCTACTTGTAGTTAAGTCACTGAAACTTAGTTTTTCAGAGAAGAGTACCAACACATTTCTTATTTGCTAGGTGTCTAACTTCAGACTATAGAGTCTGATTTATAGAAGTGCAAATGTAGTCAATAGATTGTGCTTTGAATGTATAAAATGCAATATAAACACTCTGCAAAATCAAATCCTGCATTTGAACATCTAGAATTTCTAGATACCCTTGAATTTAATCAATCAAGGGCAACAGATCTTACTTAGTATAATGGGGATAAAACCCTGTTCATTTTACAAGTTCTTATGGAAATAAATTCACAGCTTGCTGTGAAATATAGCTATTGGAGGCGAATAGGGAGGACAAAATTAATAATATTGCCTTCAGAAAAGTAGTTAATCATAAGTCAACATCACAAAATGAGAAGATGTTACAGTATAAAATACATTCAAACAGATTGAGGAAAAANATAAAGTCCCTGCACAGGGCTGTGTCAAATAGATGCATTACACTATAATGAATTCACCTTCCTCTGAATTAATATGTATTTACTACCAAATATATATATATTTAATAATAATACAGACTTTCTTGTTCCGTGTTTTATAAGATTTTTACTGCTTTTTTTCCTTCAACAAATGAAACAATTTAAAGAGATCCATATATAAATATAAATGATGTGGATGTCTACCTAAAGAGCTTATCTGAAAAAAAAATGTACAAGTAGATTACAAATGTATTCACAGAAAATAGTATTTCAGATCATGGAATCATCATAGAATCATAGAATGTCAGGGGTTGGAAGGGACCTTGGAGGATCATCTAGTCCAACCCCTCTGCCAGAGCAGGATCACCTAGACCAAGTCACACAGGATCATGTCCAGGTGGGTTTTTAATGTCTCCAGAGAGGGAGACTTCACAACCCTCCTAGGCAGNACCTGGAGCCATTACAGCCTTGTGGGTACCTACACCAATGGGAAGCACTTGTGGTAGGGGAAGATGAAAAGCTGGACTAAAAAGACATCTAAGAAAATGTGGAAGATCACCCTGGGCTTCCTATCTTGAACAGGACAAAATTTGTCTTGTTTGATGCAAGAATATGATGCTGAAACTCCACAGCAGGGACCTCAGCACTACCTCCATATGTCTTTTGCTGCTGGAGTAGGTAGCCTGACATAGTCTAATAGGACAAAAGCAGGTGAGATGCCCCAGGGAGGAGCCTTTGCCTCATCCAAACACATTGTCCACAGTCTTCCCTGGACACTGAGAAGATACTTTCAGCTTGAGCTGTATCAATAATACTTTTGCAGAAGAAGCTGCTCTGTCCAGGTGTGAATATAGGCATTCTACATGTTATTTTCTGCAGCATATTAAATATTCAAATGGCAATGTATGTTCTATTGAAAATGTGTGAATGTGACACAGCTCTTGCAGCCTCAGCATCTGCAAATCCCTGAAGCATAACAGGATTTTTAAATGCTTCACCTGTTTGATAAATTTCTGTAGGATTTTATTTGTTTGTTTTTTTAAGTATCAAAGTTATATTATGAATCACATTGAATTGAAATAGAAATGTCTTCTAAGTTACTGATATTAAAGACCACGTTTAGAATGCATTCTTCAGATACCTAACACAATATGTAAGGCATGCATCTCTATACATGGAGAGAACAGGTTAGCTCTATGGGGAAGAGATATACTTCTATGCATTTGTGAAGGAATGCAATAAGACATTCTGATGTTTATTATATTGTTCCTGGAAAATGTAGTTTTTACATTATTTGTAGCCTCTAGGCAGTAGAGAATGGAAAATTAAGTAAAATAGAATAAAGTCCCTGCACAGGGCTGTGTCAAATAGATGCATTACACTATAATGAATTCACCTTCCTCTGAATTAATATGTATTTACTACCAAATATATATATATTTAATAATAATACAGACTTTCTTGTTCCGTGTTTTATAAGATTTTTACTGCTTTTTTTCCTTCAACAAATGAAACAATTTAAAGAGATCCATATATAAATATAAATGATGTGGATGTCTACCTAAAGAGCTTATCTGAAAAAAAAATGTACAAGTAGATTACAAATGTATTCACAGAAAATAGTATTTCAGATCATGGAATCATCATAGAATCATAGAATGTCAGGGGTTGGAAGGGACCTTGGAGGATCATCTAGTCCAACCCCTCTGCCAGAGCAGGATCACCTAGACCAAGTCACACAGGATCATGTCCAGGTGGGTTTTTAATGTCTCCAGAGAGGGAGACTTCACAACCCTCCTAGGCAGCCCCTTCCAGTGTTCCATCACCCTCACTGTGAAAAAATTCCTCCTCATGTTTACATGAAACTTCCTATGCCTCAGCTTCCACTCATTGCCCATTGTCCTGTCATTGGGCATCACCAAGAAGAGCCTGGCTCCATCCTCCTGGCACTTGCACTTTCTATATTTATAAACATTGATGAGGTCACCCCTCAGTCTCCTCCAAAGTCACAGAAAGAGCCCAGTTGCCTAGTGAGAACAACTGTATTTATGAAAGCAGCTGGTTTGGGCTTTTTTTTATCAAAGACAGGATAAAAATGTAATTCTCCACCATTTTTACAAGAAGTGTTTGCTTGTTGTTGTGTTTTGTTTTTGTTTTGTTTTGTTTTTTAATTAATACGGTATTATTGAATAGGAGTCTTAGTTGCCTCTTCTGGACATTGAAGTCCTCTATTTCTTCAAAGAAAAAAAAATGTATGGCAGCTCTGCCTATAGTGTAGACAAACTTAGTGTGTCCTTGAGGGTCTAGTCCAACTCACCTGAAGACAATGTCTGTTTTTTGATGGGCTTCAGTGTATAGCTGAATAGGACCTTAAGGGAAAGGTTGACTAAAAGATGAGTTGTATCAAATGCTGAAAGAAGATCATCTCAGCCATAATCTAAATCATGTCAGCTTTAATAGCAGCTGAATCTGCCCTCAGCCCTTGGCCATTCTGTGAATCTTATGAACAAAATGTTGTTTAGGGCAACACTGGTAGGGAGCATGCAAAAAGAAAAAAAAAATCACAATAAACTTTAGAACAAAGACTAGATTCTTTTACCTGCAAGAATATTTCTTTCTCTAACCAAAGAGTAGAAATACATATGGTTTTCAATGCTTTGTGTATGCTCCTGAAAATACTACAAAGTGTAATAAAAAATCAGACACGTAATTTGAGAAATCAGTGATAATTGGAGAAATCAAAATGCTCATTTCAGAATATGCAGACAAATTTCCCAATTTAGTGTGACTTTTATTAGAAAACCTGTAATAAAACTCGTAAAGTAAGAAAATATCTACATGGGGTACTGAAGTCTGAATTCATTAGTTCAATTAAATCAATTAGCTCTACACATCTCCACTCAAAGATCTGGAAGGAGACAGCTCTTCTTGAACATTTAATTTTAATTGTGATAATATTGGCATTCTCCTCATGATAGTCTTTAAAGGGAGAATACAAAGTAAAATATATTATTTTAATGATATGCAAGGAAGAGAGTAGTAAAAGAGAAAAGTAGAAAATAATTAATAAAATTGAATTATAGTATTGTTATGCTAATTAAGATACCATGAGCACAGCTTATTATTGGAATTAATGAGGAATTTTTTTTTTTCTTTAATGTCTGTGGAATAAGGCTTATAGAAACACAAGGAGGCATTTTTTGGTTGTTTGGGTTTTAAAAAAAAATTATTAAGGGTTGAAAAACTATCACTTCTTTTGCTGATCAGTGGAGCAAAGTAGTTCTGTTTTAACTCTAAAGCAACTTTTGGTAACACTGGTTGAATTAAGCAAGAATAATTCATGGAATAGTACCAGTTTAACCAAGTATGCAGATGTCTTATGTCAGGAAAGCAATGCAAACCAGATGGGTAGGTCTGACTGACTTCTAATGAAGTTATCAGCAAATGAAATAGAAGTACAGCCACAGCTGAAGAGATAATCCTTTCATAATGCTTCATTTTTTCCCTTTCCATGAACATAGATAAAATCTTTTCAAACTTTCTGAGGAAGATCAGAAAACTTGTCTTTTCTCTTGAAAGCATGAGGAACATACAGCATTCCATGATCTACTCCCTGAAATGAATGGCTCAAGTATGGTCTCCAAGAGGAAAGTTTTACCTTTCAGTACAACAATTTGCTGGCATTAATCCCTTGGACTCTAATTCCCACTATTTAATATAATTTAAACTGTGGTTCTCTTTAGTGATTCTCATTAAGTAAATACAATTTTATAACAATAAAACAGGTTCATCCAAAGTAATAAATGAGATTCCCCAAGAAACAGACAGTGTTCCTATAGAAGACACCAAGCAATGCATCTGACAGTGCACTGTGGATGAAAGATAGCAATTCTCCAAGGACTGAAATTCAGTCGCATCCGAGTTGTTGTTCTACTTAAAGGTCTCTAAATTGCTAACATTTTTGCAATGGTAATTTTCTCCCTAGAAGGCATATTTTAGTATGGATACTATGGAAGGCTATTATGTGCTGCAGGCTGCTGGGTCAGCTGAGGTTCGAAAAGGCTTCCTCTGGTCTCACAGACGTCAGAAACTCTCCCTGAATCACAGTAGCTTCAGGGATAAACAACAGGGACTTCAGCTCATGCTGCTATTCTGAATTCAACCTCAGATATGAGCGAGTGATAGAGATTGCAATGTCTATCTTAGAAGTATTAGAGCACAGTGCTGTAAAGTGAGATGAGCATTTTCTGTCTTCAGTGAGGTTAGGTAAGTTGGAAAATACTGAGCAGGTTTAGTGGAAAATTCTGCTGGATGGACTTAAACTACAGTTTCTGTCCAGTGAAAAGCACTGGAATGGCAAAACCAGATGCCTGTTAAAGAAGAGCTAAACAGCAATAACAGCTGTAAATTTGATCTATCACATTGCAAACAAATCTTGAACCTTTCAAGACCCATGTTAAGTGCTCAAAAGAACCAGCTTGGTTTCACCCAAGCAAGTAATTAAGCCCCACGCAGCCACTGACTCACAACTCCCTGATAGGATGGAGTAGAGAATCAGAGGGGTATAAATGAGAAAAATAATGGCTTGAGCTAAAGACAGATTAATTAAAGACAGGTCAAGTAAAAGCTGTACATATAAGAAAAGTAAAAAACTTAATTAATTCACTACCTCTCATCATCAGGCAGGAGTTCAACCATCTCTGGGAAAACAGGGCTTCATCACACATGATGACTTGGGAAGACAAATGTAATAACTCCAAACCTCCGTCCCTTCATTCTTTTTCACACAGCTATATATTGCTGAGCAGGACATCCCATGGTAAGGAATATATCTTTGGTCAGCTGGGGTCATCTGTCCCGGTTGTGTCCCCTCCCAACTTCTTGTGCACCCTCAGCCTACTCATTGATGGGGTGGGGAGCAGGACAGGCCTTGACTCTATAAGCACTGCTTAGCAATAATGAAAACACCCATATATTATCAGAGCTGTTTCCAGCACAAATCCAAAACATAACCCCATAGTAGCTACCGTGAAGCAAAAGAACTCTACAAAATCAAGTTAGTCCTCATCTTGACCAGAAAATTTTTGAGAGAAAAATGAGTACACATGCAGAAAGTTTCAGAATGCAAGTAAGATCTGTGCTAGTGCAGAAACAGGCTGTAGTATATGTAGTAACCCAGACTACAACCCATGGGCCCCACATTACCTCTGTATTTCACCCTGCCTAGTCAAATAGAAAAATATAAAACTAATCCTGTCATCAAGGAGTGGGCTTGAAGACTTTTAATGACCTAAGAGGTAAAGAACAGATAATGCCATGTTCTTTCTGACCTAGTGAATTGAACTGGCTCAGCTTAGGCACTAAGGCTGAGAGTACTTTGGCCCAGCACAACCACAAATTTCTTATTTAAGACACTCTTAGAAAGAAATGTTTGATCCAGACACTACAAGCTTTAAACAGTCATTTAAACTTGCCCAATATGTAAATAGAAATAGACAAGTGTTTGATTTTTTTGTTTGTTTGTTTATTGTGTAATTTAAACCACAGAAAGGAGTATCACCAGTTGTTTGAATACCATATAATGGTTAGAAGAGTCTTTAAAACAAATTAATGTAATATGATAAATTATCTGAACATATATCCCCAAGGACACTGTTGAGATTATTTTGTAGTGTAGTTTTGTAAAGTTTTAGATGTTTCAGAACTCTTGTAAACAAAACCTTGTCTAGCTCAAGCAACAGAATGGGGACAAGGATGATCCTGGATATTTCAAGATTCTGGTCCACAAATGAGCAAAAACAGGCCAGGAGTTTAGTGCTGAAGACAATATTTTAGGACAGATCCTGAGGCTGGCCATAACTGTCATCAGAATTCAGTACATTATGGAAACTTGCACAAGACTTTCCTTTTCCTTCTCCCCACAAAAGTCATGAAGGGCATGAAAAGTGGATGCTGACAAGAATTTTTACTTCGTAGCTGTCATGAGGTTTTCTCAGAAAGCAAGTCAGTGTCTGCAAATATTGGGCTGTACATATTTGATATGTAAGAGTCCTTTTCTCTGTTTGCTAGTTGTCAAGGTTTTTTTTTCTTCCATCACTGATGAAGAGAAGAAAAAGACAAACAGGATAAAAAGTCAGAGTAAGGTGAACAGTGATGACCATAAACACAACCTTTCTACCTTAAAGGCTCTGACTTCCTAGATTCGAAGAACAGGTATGTGAAATTAAGATTTAATTTCATCAAGATATAAAAAATAATACAACTGCACTCAGGGAATCTGACTTAGTTTCTGACTTGACACTGTCTGTTTAAGCAGGAAACATGTGTTGTGTCTTTTCTAAGAGTAGTAACCTGCAAAAAAACTATTTTCTGCATCCTCAGATATCTCAGACTTGTCAGTGGACCTGCAAAAAGAAGCAGCCCTTGAGTTGAAAAGTAGGTCTCCATTCACCAGCTTTGGAAATATCCAACAGGTTAGGAAAAACATGGCAATGTCTGACATGTGGCAGAACATGATGGTGAAATAAATAATTCCACAGCCTAGTCCTTTAGTGGAAGGGACTACTATATTAACTACAAAAGCATTTATGTCCTATGCATAAGATTCAGTGATTTCTGGCTTCTCATATTTTCACAAGCTTAGTTTCCTTTGTTGCTGAAGTCACAGATATGGTAAATCATGTGAGTGTGCAATATCATGAACTCTTTTGATTTGATTGCCTGCCTAGTGGCCAGCTAATAAAGGCCTTCAAAATAACATGGATGGAAGTGCAACACATACCAACATAGTTTGGACTAGATGATCCTGTTAGAGGAGGTAAGTACCTCTATCCTGTGTATCTCTTTCTTCCCTATCTGCAGTAAATCTGCATCTGCAGAAGTATGTGCTTGAATAATTTTAGATTCAAATAAGTTCAAAGAAAAGCCTCAATTTCAAAGCTATTTAATAACTATGAGTGAAGCTAACTAATGCTCTAACTTGTGTCTGTTTCAGAGAGAAAACACATTTGGGAAGGATAGAAAAATTAAACTAGAAAACAAGAAAGTTGATTTGGTTTCTACTCTTCTGCTTATCAAATAGTGTTGCAACCTTAATTTAAATAAATAAATAAAATAGGATTGAAAAATTATTGTAATGTCATTTCCATCAATAAGTTAATAATTTACACCAGTCAGTTTTTACCCAGTATTTGAAGAATACATAAATTAACAGAAGTTAAGAATCAGATGTATAATGCCCTTATTCACATGAACTGCCTCAGCCTTCTTTTTAATAATGCAGATGACTATAAAAAGTGTAACACAGAAAGGAGAAATTTAGTGGAATAATTCTAATGGGAAAAAGGTGCAAGATCCACATTTTATCAACTGGATTCCAAATATATATGATTTTTTTTAAAATGTTAATTATTGTAAACATTAAAATTCCACATAAAGTAAAGCCTGTATCTGAAGGAATGATTAGGATAAAGCTGCAAATCTTCTGAACTGGAAAACAATATGCTTTGATTTAATTTTCTTACTAACAGTTGGTCAATTACTGGCATTTCTAGATGGTAATGAAACCATGAATATGAATTCTTCAAGCACATATATTTCTATAGCTGAAATTCACTTGTTGGCAATAATAATGTCAGTATATTTTAAGGGCAAACTTTTACATTTTTCTACTTGTATTCTGAGACTATTACAAAACAATCCTGTTTCATATTTCTTTGACTGGTATTCTTCATACATTGTATGGTCATAACTGCCATACTGCCCTCAGAAGCACTTCAAAACCTGGACTGGAAACTCATCTAAGCTTCTCTTCCACTCTAGATGCTACACTGCAGTCAGTCAGTGAAGCTGAACAGATTTATACTGGACAGAGACATAGTACCACTCCCTACTGCAGAGAGTTATTTAGAATACATACATGCCCTAGTATGATAGCACCATCAGCAAGTTGGCAGATGAAACCAAGCTGAGTGATGCTGTAAAAAGGCTGGATGGATGGGATGTCATCCAGAGGGACCTGGATAGGCTGGAGAGGTGGGCCCAGGGGAACCTCATGAGGTTCAACAAGACTAAATGCGGAGTCGTACACCTGGGTCAGAACAACCCTCACTATCAGTCCAGGCTGGGAGATAAGGTGGTGGAAAGCAGCTCTGNAGAGGGGCTGTTTCCAAGGGCCTCTAGTGAAAGGACTAGGGGTCATGGGTTTAAATGAGAGAAAAGTAGATTTAGACTGGATCTCAGGAAGAAGTTGTTTCCCTTGAGGGTGGTGGATCAGTGGCACAGGCTCCCCAGGGAGGTGGTTGAGGCCCCATCCCTGGAGCTATTGCAGGGAAGGCTGGCCAAGGCTCTGAGCAGCCTGCTCCAGTTGAGGGTGTCCCTGCTCACTGCAGGGGGGTTGCACTAGATGCCCTTTGGAGGTCCCTTCCAGCCCTAAATATTCTATGATTCTAGTTTGGTTGTGAATTTATAGAGGGAGATATTTCCAAATAAGGATGAAGTAGAAACTCGTACAGAGCTCTCTGAATACATGAGTCTCCCACACTAAGCACTCTGTCAAAATGAAGTCTGATTTGTAATCTGTGCTTTTTGTTAGCCAAAACAATTGCAAACCTTCTGTTTCAATGTGAAAGAGTGCAAGCTACATAGGAAAAGTGCAGGAGTCACAGGAGAAAACACTTAGAGAAAATTACTTCTTGCAATCCCTGCAGCTGGTAGTAGTCTAGAATAGGATCATTTGGTCAGTGTGGTTAAAAGGTTAAAAACAGGGCAGAGGAGGAGTGGGGAGGGAGGGTAATAGAAGATAAAATTGACCTGAGAAAAATTGTAATTGAGTTCAACTATTAAGAGAGCTTACTTTTTTTTTTTTATTATTATTATTATTTACTTTCTCCGGTTAGGTAACTGAAAAAACATAGCTGATGAAAGGCATCATTTAATTGAGAACAGATTTAGATGGTGATTAGAAACTTAGCAGCTAAACAAAATTAAACTATGCAGTACATAGAGGAGAAAGTGTGGGCCTCTGTCTACAAATAGAGTCAGAAAGAAAAAGAAAGAGACAGAGAATCTTTCATACCAATACAAAATTATCCTGGTAAATTGGAAACTGTGTTAGGTCTATTAATCAAGAAGTATCAGGTCATATCTGCATTTATAATATGTGTCCAGAGATGGCTACAGTCAGCGTTAAAGATCTAAAAAACTATTTTGGCTTTGGACAAGACCTACAATTTTCTGATTTTTCTGCTTGGAGTAGTCAGAGAGCACAGGTACCAGGAAGAAAAAAATAAAAAAAGGAAGAAGGTAAGAGAGCACAAAGCACTTTGTTCACTGATGCTGTTCTGTGGCATTGTTTTTTTGTAATTTCACACATATTGTTTTGAGGATTAGTTGAATTCAATGAGAGTTTTCATCACATTCATGGCACATCTCGCAGAGTCTTTTTTTCATCTGCTTAAAAGTGTAAAATTTCCTACAAAGAAGGATGCATGTTGCCTTTCGCCTCCTCTACCCCTTCCATACTTTCACAGATGTCTGGGTCTTAAAAATAAGATTTTTGGTCCAGAGAGATCTATGAAAGCAGTTCTTGTTCTAAGTCATGTGCTGGTAGTATACTGCATCACCCAGAGTATTTATTTCAGCATAGTGTATATTATACCTCCAGATCCTTAAGTAAAACCTTATTTGTAAAATATGGATATTGCATTATGTTGCCTTAAAACATTCTGGGTTTTTTTGTTTGGTATGTTTTAAGGTTTGGATTTTGTGTGCGGTTTGGTTCGGGTTGTTGCTGGGTTGGTGTGGATTTTTTGTTTGTTGACTTTTTTGATTGTTTTGGTTTGTTTTGGTTGGTTTTTTTACTATGTTTTTTCTTATGTCTGAGTGATTGAGAAGCCCGTACACATGCTGCAGGCTGCTGCTGATTCACCTTCCACTGTGGCATTTCCCATACTGGCAGCTATTACACTGCTACAGAAGGACTTTATAAGCTAGGATTTAGACTGAAGTTTTATACAGAGGCATCAATTATTCCAGCAGCTTTAATCAAGCCTTGCTCAAAATGCATCAGCCCTTTCTAAATGCATTATTGTGCGTGCAGGTGTTGCAGGAGCAGTATACCTCTTGAAAAGGACAAAACAGAAATTATTTCTGTTGAAGTTATTCAGTTTGTAGTAAGGTGACTAGTTATAATAATGTCATGAACTTTTACAAACCACTTGGATGGTGAGCCTTCCGGAGGACTGGTAAAGTATTTCAGACTTTACATCTGAGTATTTCTCTGTCTGTACTACAAAGGCAAGTTATCAATGGGGAGGGTCATATTTTAGAAGGGAGATTGTTCACTAAACTCACCTACTCTGTCTCGTTCTTATCATTGCCTAAAGGAAATTACAACAATTACTTAGCTGGGAAACAAATATTAAAAGGAATATTTATGTCTCCTTTAATAATGTTCAGCAGGAAGAATGAGAGGCAGCCTGTATCATCTGCAGGATCTTTCCCTTCACCCTCTGAAATCAGCAGCATCACAAAGGGCTCTGTCAATCAGGTGTCTGGAACTGTTGTTGTAGTTCTGCATTATCTTTGAC
Source organism: Ceyx cyanopectus (assembly GCA_013401355.1). Lineage (NCBI taxonomy): Eukaryota > Metazoa > Chordata > Aves > Coraciiformes > Alcedinidae > Ceyx > Ceyx cyanopectus. Next base: position 29,337 of record VYZU01088035.1, on the reverse strand, counting down.
TGGACTTTGCAGTAAAGCTTATTGGAATTCGCAGTCTGCTAACAACAAAATCTGACCAAAACAAAAAAAAGTTTTCAGTCATTTGCAGTTGAAGGGCTATAAATTTTCTGTCCTATCAACTTGTAGTATAGATCTCCTGAGCTAACAGTGGAACAATTATATAATTATATGTGCTGATGAGTCTTTACTCTTGCAAACAGTTGCTGTTGATGCAGATGTCCCTAAGTAGCTATCAGTAAGAGAAAGTTTTTAATATTTCTAGCTATATTAATAGTTTAAGGTTGGTTAATTTTTTTTATATCTAGGGTAAAATATGCCCAATGGAGTAATAAGGCAGGCCTCTATTAAGCTTCAGAACCCATGCAAGAAGACATATGTGCCAGGCCAAAAGACACACTATTGCACCATTATAAGATGGTACTTTGAGAACTATTCTTACATTTGCAAGGATCATTCTTAAGTCATAAATGTGGATTTTTTTTTTCTGAAAGGCATATCACTTTACACACTTAGACTAAAGGAGCACAATGACTAATAAATTGGAAAACACAGTAATTCTTTGAACTTCACATTTACATTTTATATTAAAAAGACATCCTAGTTATTAAGTGAAATTTTAAATACATCATGTGTACACAAATACTTGGCAAAAAATTACTGACATAACTCCTTTTAAAAGGGCTTAATGAATGTTGTGTTTTTTTGTAAAATAAACAAGACTTGGCTTAGAAAACTTTTTATATTTTGTATCCCAGTAATTAGTCTGTTTTAACAATCAGATCTTAGTCTTGCTGAAAACTTGGCATCTA
>VYZU01088035.1:7544-23754 GCA_013401355.1 Ceyx cyanopectus | reverse complement strand
GGCTTGTCTAATGATTTCAAATAATGTGTAACATAGTCTTTTTACTTAGAAAATGTTATGTTAGTTTTCAGTATGATCAAACTTAGCCTATTTCTCAGGTTTTTCTTGTTACTCTATTGTAAACACTGAATACCTCTGCCTTTTGGATATGTATTATAAATTTCTTTACAACATCTTTAAAAAAATATTCCAAGATCAAAACCTCACAAGATCTTGTCCTGGTAAAAATTCAGACATTAAGGTTTATTTTAATTCAAGTTAGATTTAATACCTGAAATCTAAAATGAGGTAAAAATAGCTCATTTTAGAAAATCTAATGAGAAATTATAGCAATCTGGACTGTACTGAACTTCATTCAGATTTCTGGAACTAATTCTATTTTCATGGTCAGTTTTCTTGGTAACTTTCCCTATGGGAATTAATTAATTCTGAAACAGTAAAAACATCTGTCTTTAGAAAGCATCCTTATTTAGAAAGCATCCTTATTTTCAAAGGTATTGTTTCTATCTTGATAAAAGCTCTTCTTTTTATAATGTTTTTCCTAAAATTTTCCTTTTGTGTTTCTTTTGTTTGCCACAGAGCATCTTCAACTTAAATTTACAGTACTCCTGTAACAACAGTACTACTGCCTCTTGAAGAAGGCAAATCTCATTTTTTTATTCCCTAACACAATGAGCTTCTGTTGATTTGTCTTCCTCTCATAACTTCAAATAAGATGCAACCAAGTCACAGGTTAATGAACTGTGAACTCCGTCAAAGGGATAGTTTAACATACATCCCCTCCATGGCCTTGCCCATCTGCAGGCAGATTCTCTGTATGCTGAAAGAGTATAATGTCTTCTGTCAACCTCAAGCAATCTGCTTTTCCATCTGTGGTCTCTCTGTATCTTCTTTCTGTTCAATAGCCTTGGGGAATAACTAATCACTCTTTAAGGCTATGCTTTGCATAGGAACAATACATCTCCAGATGCTTGCTGCCACTTCAGTTCTTTAACTTGGAGGCTAAACCTTGTATGCCTACAGTTAGCTCATCCATTGGTTATCATGGCTTTCCATCTAGCCCGCTTTCATATTGCAGGTTCCCCCAGTAACTGTTGAAGAAATATTTCTACTAGTATTATTATTATTATTATTGTTATTTTATCGTTATTTTATACCAAAGGTTGAATTGTTTAGGTGACAGTTAAGAAGGTGATTTCTATATCCTCCAAAGTTGATCAAAATTAAAAACATGATCACTGGAAAGAGTTATTAACACATCTTCTATGGACTTCATTCTGTACACATGTAATTTTGAAAATTCTTCTTCATTTTTATGTCTGGTTTAGAAATAGGGATAATTGCTTTTGAAGGCTCTTGGAGTGACTACTTAATTTTTGTGATTATCGTAATACAAAAATCTAGGTTAATTTATTTAACTCCTTTTACTCTATAGGAAGAGTTGAATCTGAAGAATTATTTTACCTGTTCTTCACCAGTTGCAATTTAGGCACAAATGTGTCACACAAGTTAGGTGGCCTATAGTTCACCCCTGAAATTTTGAATATACATCCTCAATGATCAGGAGCAATCTGATCCAATGTTAGAATAAGATCTCGCTTTCTGATTATACTTACTATTCTACTTCTTTCTTCTCTAGGTGTTATTGTGCCAAATTAAAAGCAAAGAGCAAAAGTCTTTCTATTTGAATAGTACACATGCCTGTTATGATATGTTTTGCTTCAGTTTTGGAGTTTTGTGCGTTTAAAAAAATATATTTTTTAATGTATGTTTAGAAATTGTAAGATTCTTACATGAATAAATCAAACTACAAAAGTAAATTGAGAAAATTAAGTATTTCATTCAATTTTATTCTTATCTTAAATGTTCATATTCTTCTTTAATGAAGTAAACAGTAATTCACAATATTTTTTTTCTTTTCAGATATGCAGTAATAGATGTATTTCAATTATGTCAATCCTAGAGCTGTCTCCAATATCTCCCTTAAAGGACTGGCTAAGACTTGTGCAACCTGTTCAGATATAACAGTCTTTCAAAATAAAGGAAAAATCAAAGCAGGATCTTTACTTGATGTTTACTTAATCGATACATTGTAGAATTGCTTATAATTTTACAAAAACATTGTAAATTATGATACTATATCAAACAAGGCAGTGTTTTGCATTCATGAAGCACTGCATACGTGACTACACGAAGTCATATATAGGGCAACTAATTTGACAGAAAAATACTAACTATAGAAAAGCAAATAAACTCTTCTATTAGCATGTTATACCTGGTAATAGATCTGACCAGTAAATAAATGCTTTTCTTTGTTCTCTGACTTTCCTTGTATCCTTTATGCCAGTCACCTGCTGAACAACAGTAGTAAATTACTAAACTTCTATTGTTTCATAAAACCATATCTCATTTTTGTGGGAACCCTGTGTTGCAGCAATTATTGACATATATTGTTTGCATGGTCTAATGTTACATTAATTCAATGTCAGACCAACCTAATGTAACAGGTGAAGCAAGCTTTTAAGAGTTATTTTCTGTTTATTCTGAAAAAGATTAATTAAATATTCTTTAAACCAATACAACTCCAAGGGCTGTTTTGGTGGGATAGTTTTATTGCCATAAGCTAATTTCAGTTAACTGAGATTGACTCCCACCATCAGCTTTGTCTGTAGATATCTTGAAATGAACAGGCTGTGCTGAGAAATGGGGAGGTCAGCTCTCTGTGAGGGATAAAAGCAGCACTTGCAGGCTGCTGAATTGGAGACACATTTCAGCAATATGTCAGACAATAATACTATGTTTTCTAGAAGAAACCAAATAAAATAAATTTTAAAAACACCAAAAAATCAAGCACAAAACAAAAAAAACAAACACAAAAACAAACAAACAAAACCCCCAAAACCCTAGCTGTTAAAATCAAAATAATTATGTCCATGTGTGCAATAAGAATAAAAGAAGACTGTATTATATTGGTGGTTTTTTTCCCCATAAATCATCTACTCAAAAGCACATAATATAAAGTCCTTATAATTGTGGATATATGATAATTTATCAGAACTCACCTAATTTTTAAATATTTTTTCAAATGCAAACCAACTCTAAAAAAAAATGGTTTGATTATCAGTGATAATATTTGAGTACGGTGGGAAGTAGTTGTGGAAAAACCCTTTAATCCCATTTTATACGTACTAAGCAAGGATCAGATTATCAGCATCAGGTATCAGAGGGCTGGTAAAATAACTGGATGAATTTGTATTTTATCCCCAAAATACTTGATTTTTGGCACCATATGTAATGTAGTGTAGAACATATAGTGACTCCTAGGAACTGTCCAGAAAAGCGACTGTTTTGAGGTCTTGATTCAATGGTTTTCCCTAAAAGGAAATAAATATCTCATTTTGGATAGGGTGATTAGAAGTTTTTTGAAAGCACTGAATCTTATCACCTGGGAGAGTAAAAGTAACAAGGTGCAAGAAACCTTTCAGCAATTTTACATTCCTTGAGATGGTGCACTGGATATAATTCACATTTTGTCTGGTCAGTTAATATAGCACTGTAAGCCATGGCCTCATCATGAAGAAAATATAATCTAGATTAATTAAGTAGAAATATGAGATACGGTTCTAGCCAAATACCAAGACATATTATTTAAAACTCTAGTGAACTGCTTGCAGACATTATCAGGTCAATTTTAAACATTAATAAGTCAATTTCAGTGAACTGGGAGATAAACCAAAATCACGGGGTTTGTCATGGGGATTTGGGGCATTTGTCTTTTTCTCTTCAGTTCTTGATATATAAGCCTTACTCTTTTCTCCCTGATAGAGAAGAAGAATGGTTTACACTTAGATAAAAGATACAGATTCATTTTTTGTTCCCTGCTATAACATTGTCTAGCCAGGGTAACATCCAGAATATGCCATCACTCTCGCACCATTTTCACACAATGACTTTGGAGGAACTCCAGATAAACCCTCACAGGAAAATAAACCTATTTATTATTTCTAGCTGTGTTTTACTTGGTGCTGGGGTGGGATAATTACACTCTGGTTGACTTTTTAAAGAAAGGATTTATAAGATTAGGGAAGGATTCTCTTGTGAATAGGACAGGCTACAGACATGTTCTTTATTATGATTGTCACATCTTCAGAAAGGAAGAAGGAAATCTAGTTCAGCTACAACATTTGACTGCTGTATGAATCATGGGGAACTCTCTATCCTGTAAGGTATGGGACATTAAATTCAAGGAGTCTGGCTCTTATTCTTAGATATATCAAGTGTCAGTGATTGCTCTCAGCTGATGAATAAGTAGATGCAGGAATCAAAACCCACAGAAATAATGATCAATAAAAGGATAGAGAGTTTGAGAGTAATGAAAGAAGTTGCTGATGTGACAGGTGAAGGTGAAAAGAGATTCATGACAATATAGTTGTTTTTATGTCATATTATAAGGAAAGGTAGGTGTGGTGGGCTGAATCTTTCTGGACACCTGGTGCCAAACAAAGCCTCTCTACCAGTCCTCCCTTTGGCAGGATAGGGAAAGAAAATATAAAGCTTGTGGGTTGAGATAAGGGCAGGGAGAGACTATTCATCAATCATCATCACAGGAAAAATAGACTTGGAGAAATTATTTTGATTTATTACCAATCAAATTAGAGTAGGATAATGAGAAATAAATAATTTAAAAAATCTTAAAACAACTTCCCCCCACCCCTCTGTTCTTCTTGGGCTAAAGCTTACTTTCATATTTTCTCTACCTCCTCCCTTCAGTGACAAAGGGGAATGGGGTTTGCAGTGAGATCACACCACATGCTGTGTCTGCTGCTCCCTCCTTCTGAGGATGAGCACTACACATGCTCTTCTGTTGCTCCAGTGTGGGGTCCCTCCAAGAGAAGACAGTTGTCCACAAACTTCTGTAGGGCAGTCCTTCCAATGTGCTGTAGTTCTCCATGAACTTCTCCAGCATGGTTTTCTAGTATCATGTACAGCCCTTCATGAACAAACTGAGAAACTGCTCCAGTGTGGGTTGCCTTTGAAGTCACAAGTCCTGCCAGCAATCCTGCTCCAGTTTGTGTTCCTCTTTCCTTGGGTCCACAGGTTCTGCAGGGTCCTGCTCCAGCATAGGCTTCCCAAGGGGTCCCAACCTCCTTCAACCATCCACCTGTTCTGTCCTGGGGTCCCCCCAGCAGGTGGATATCTGCTCTGCCATTAACTTCCATGGGCTGCAGGGGGAACAGCCTGACTCCATCGTCTCTCTTCACCATGGGCTGCAGGGGAATCTCTGCTCTGGAGTCTGGACCATCTCCTTCCCCTCCTTCTTCACTGACCTTGGTAGACTCATTTCTCTCACTATTCTCACTCTTTTCTTCTACTGCAGTTGTTGTTCACAGTGACTTTTTCCATTAAATACTATCACAACCAATGTCACTGACGGACTCAGCCTTGGTGATCAGTTCTTTCTTGGATCCAACTGATGTTGTCTTCATCAGACACAGGGGAAATTTGCAGCAGCTGCTCATGGAAACCACACCTGTAACTCTTCCACTGTTAAAACCTTGCCTCACAAACCCAATATAGAAGGTTTCCCATTTGTACATGAGAATGACAATACTGGGCACAGTGTCCTGAACACTGTACCTCATTTTTTCCTTTGCCATACATAAATTTAATTTTAACAGCAGGAATTGCTTCTTATCCCTACAGTAATGAAATCCAACTGTCATTTTGTAAATCCATCTACTTAGATTATTTTCCCTCTAATCCAGCTGAGCTAATTCTTTCCACTAAAGTCTGTAAAAGGGTGACTAATTGTGCTTAGTGCTTTCATGCTGTCATGTTCAAAACATTAAACAATGTTAATTAGTTAACAAACATACAGAGTTATACATCTGCAAAACAGTCATCAAGGCTGTGCTTATTAGTTTATTAATTAAGGTTTCATCATTTGGATTTTATCACACTTCTTAGTTCTAAATTAATTTTTCATTTTTTGAAGGAGAATTGAAAATGTAATAATAAAGAAATAGGAAATTGTTTCATTAAAGTGAAATAATATAATCTAAAAATGTGGAATTGTTCCTACTATATCTGTTTGTTCTATTTTTCTAGCTGATGTCTCCTTCCAAGTGTCTTCATGATATAATAAAGCAAGCAATAAATACTCTTGCATGTACTACTCCCATCAGTTGTATTTATCTCTACAAGAGCTCTTTGAAATGAAGAAATATCAGTTCTTCACCTGCAAAATCACAGTGGATACTACTGAAACTAAAAATGCAAAACTTAACATTTTGCTCTTCCATCTAAGAAACATTTTCTTGTCATTAAAGAAATACATCAATATGTGTCGTGATAAGCTTTCACTGTATATTTCAAGTACACTTTATACTTCATGGTCATTTCTTCCATTTCTTCCAATATGCTGATGAGAATTTATGTCTTGTAGAGGCAGGGCACTTTCTTTTCCATGAATGTAGACAGCCTTGTTATTTGAGGTGAATGAAGAGTGCTCAATGCAAATACTTACTGTAGAATGTACAAATACTCAAAATACACAAATCTGTTTTTGATGATGACTTCTCATAACTGATAGAGTCAACTGACTCTTGGATTACATATTTTACTAGAGTGTGTGTTAGGAGTGTTTCCATGTTCAGTTGTCTTTTTCCTTCTTCTCTTTCATATTTTGGCCAATCAGGTGCAGGATTTCTGCTGACTCAGGCATGACAGAATAAGAATTTAAACTTCCCCTGTGGCCTTGAAAATCATAGATTAGATGATCCCTAGTGTATGTAACAGTGTTAGAAAATCCCAACAAACAACTGTGTGATTTTTGAGTATCTCAAATGTAACCTTGGGAGAAGTGGTTTGCCAGGTAACATGTTCATGTTTGGTCTTTCACAAAACAAAAATATGTGACTCTATCTTAGGAGACTGACTTAGTCTATCCCTTCTTGCTTGAGGGGATTTTCAGACACAAAGTGTACATGTACCTATGGTCCTGTTTGAAAAGAGAGCTCAAATAGTTTTTGCTACAGGAGTACATCTGCACAAAATAAACCAAACAGCCCAAGCTGGGTCAGATGCAGGAACCAATAAGATCCTAACTGAGTATGGTCTAAAATTAAATTTTTCTACTTTATACTTTACATTGGTGACTTGCTTCCTACTTTGTAATCAAGAATATAACTGTATCCTGGAAGAAAATGTATAAATTCCATTTTAACTTTAATCCATAGGGAGTAAAGTGGACTCAAGTAATTTTGTCAGGTGTCAAAGTTACATCTCCTCTAGATGCATCAAATGAATCATAGAATCATGGAAAGGTTTGGATTGGAAAGGATTTTAGGTGATCACATAGTCCACCACCCACTGTCAGAACCCTGATCAAAGACCTGTTCACCCAAAATTTGAATACTTGCAGAGGTGGGGCATCTACAAATAATGTACCTTTGCAAAAATATCTTTTGTAATATTTACATAGAAAGACATAGATGGATTTAGTAAGATGTAACATCTGGGGCAGAGGGGAGTGTTATCAATTGCTGGGTGAAAGGGATTTTGTCATCTGGAATGGGTAATGAAGACAGTTGTTAGGAAAAGCTCATAAATGAAAATGAAATGAATATATCATATAAAACACAGTGATGAACAGATTATTAAGAAAACCATGTTACAGGTCTATCTCAAAACAGCAAGAGTAATCTCCAATCACTTTTGTATCACTATCAGTATCTTCCAGTTTATTTGAATTTCACAAGATTATCATGAAAGCTTAAGAGTGGCATAGTTCTTTCACTGGCTTGCTACCCTCCCAATTTTTGGCTGGCATTGTTTCTAGCTATTGTTTGTAGGTTTTATTTATGAGATTGTCCTGGTTTGGACAGGTATTATCTTAAATTTTTATAAATGCAAGACCAGAGACTTATAGGGAGACAAGAATTTATTAAACAATATATATAGAGAGAGATAGGTATTTGTATAGAATGCAAAACTGAACAACAAAATGTTCAACCATCCCACATAAACATTTATTGAAGTGCCTCATCTATATATTTTTTGAATACTTCCAGGGATTTTGACTCCCTGAGCTTCCTGTTCCAGTACTTGATTACTCTTTCAGTAAAAAAATTCTCCNAAGAGTGGCATAGTTCTTTCACTGGCTTGCTACCCTCCCAATTTTTGGCTGGCATTGTTTCTAGCTATTGTTTGTAGGTTTTATTTATGAGATTGTCCTGGTTTGGACAGGTATTATCTTAAATTTTTATAAATGCAAGACCAGAGACTTATAGGGAGACAAGAATTTATTAAACAATATATATAGAGAGAGATAGGTATTTGTATAGAATGCAAAACTGAACAACAAAATGTTCAACCATCCCACATAAACATTTATTGAAGTGCCTCATCTATATATTTTTTGAATACTTCCAGGGATTTTGACTCCCTGAGCTTCCTGTTCCAGTACTTGATTACTCTTTCAGTAAAAAAATTCTCCCTAATATCCAGTCGAAACCTCCCCTGGTGCAACTTCAATCCATTTCCTTTTGTCCTGTTATTGTTTACTTGAGAGAAGAGGCTGCATCCACCTCACTACAGCCTCTTCAAGTAGTTGTAGAGAGTGAGAAGGTCTCGTCTCAGCTTCCTTTTCTCCAAATTAAACAATCCAAATTCCCTCAGCCTCTTCTCATAGGACTTGTTCTCCAGACTATTCACCAGCTTTGTTGCCCCTCTCCGAACTTGCTCCAGCAACTCAATGTCTTTCTTGTGCTGAGTGGCCCAGAACTGAACACAGTACTCGATGCATTACTCATCAGTCCCTTGTTCAGGGGAAAAACATTCCCCTAGTCCTGCTGGCCACACTATTTCTGACAGGAGCCACAATGCTGTTGGCATTCTTGGTCACTGGGGCACACTGCTGGCTCATACTCAGCCAGATGCCAACCAATACCCACAGTTACTTTTCTGCTGGGCAACTTTCCACCCACTCTTCCCCAAGACCCTAGCATTGCCAGGGGTTGTTGTGAGTGAAATGCATGACCTGGCACTTGGTCTTGTTAAACCTCATACAATTGGCATTGGCCCATCAAGTCAAACTGTCCAGCAGGTCTCTCTGAAGAGCCTCAAGCAGATCAAAACTCCACCCAATTTGGTGTAATCTGCAAATTTGCTGAGGAAGCACTCAATCCCCTCATCTAGATCATTGATAAGGATAACAAACAAGACTGGATCTGTACTGGACCAACTGAATTTAACTCCATCCACTGTAATTCTCTGGGTCTGTCTGGCCAGCCAGTCTTTAACCCAGAAAAGAGTACTTATGTCTATGCCCTGAGCTGCAAGTTTCTCTTGGAGAATGCTGTGGGAGATGGTGTCACAGGTTTTACTGATGTCCAGGTAGACAACAGCCTTTCTTTTTGTTATAGGTCTAGTGGATGGCACTGATGCTAAAACATTGATGGTTTATACTCCTAAAATATTAAAATCTGTTTCAATAAACAAGCAAACTGCAAAGTGCCCCAAGGTCCATATTTTGATAGCTTGAGATAAAAATAAATGTTCCTCCCAATAAATGTTCCCTTCTAGAACAGGATTAAAGTAGGCTTGCAGTCCAATGAACAATTCACCTCCGTGAAGAGTGACAAGTCTCCAGACCAATCACTCCAGCATCTTTCATTAAAGTTGTTGAAAACCAAAAGCAGGGTGGGGGGAGGGTTCCTATACATTTACAAGCCTCAAAAATTCCAAAGCTAATTATGTTGCTTAGTTCTTTCTGTCTGCTCTCTCAAATGTACTTTTCACAGAATAACTAACTACACAAGTCTAACATGAACATTTCACTTTAGTCCAATTATTTCCTGCAGAAAGAACTGATTTCTTAACAACAAGCTAGTGTAGGAGAGTATATTGGAAAGCTCTTATTATATAGCATGTATCAAGATTAATTATTGCACTTAGCCTAAAGCACATTAGGATAGTCTCTATTATAATTCAATTATCTTCCTAGTTATATTTTAACGACCCTATTTCCCAACTGCTGCTAATATATGCAGCTGATATCCTTCATCTTTTTCCTTTACACAGGAGAACACACACTGGTTTTGAACTGCAGCACACCTTGTGCCATTGTTTTGTGAATGTTACCTATATTAGAAAATGTTTTCTTTAATACCACATATTTCATCATAGAATACTATTAGCACAATAACTGATCAGACTAAACAGAGAATTTAACTATTTTCTAAGAATTGTTATAGTCTGAAATGTTGCACTTTAATTGCTTTCCCTTTCATATAGATTTTTGCATGCATTAGGCAAAATACTGGTATGTGAAGCACTGGGGATTGACCTCTCACTATCTACTCATTCTCCCCCCAAGAGAATAAAAAGTCTTATGGGATACTTTCTGTAAGAGCAATTCCTACATGCTTTGTGTTGTTATTGAGGAGAATGTTTTGCCTTAGTGCTTTTTTTGTTTTTTTTTTTGTTTTGTTTTCAACAACATTAACAGGCAACAAAACAATGTCTAATAGCAAACCACAAGAGATGGTTGCTTGGGCAGTGCACATTAAATTTTACTGTCCTCTGCTACAGAAGGTGGATAAATTAGCAGAAATGAGGGAAAGATGAATAATGTTAGAAATGTTTAAACACCGGTGACTATTCAGTGTGGGTTATGCTAAAATACCAATTGCAAGGAAATGCAATGTTATGCTTCACTGGACGACCTGATAATGGAGACAGTGTAGTGTACTGTTTATGTTAATTTAGCAAGAATGGTATACTTCACATAACAAAAGGAGTCTTTTTTAAGTAAAAAAACAAAATCCAATCATCCAAATGGAAGAGGTACCTCTCCCAGGAAGCTTGCATAAGGCGCAGACAGAGATTGTACATTTACTGAAAATACATGTGCACAAAATAGCTTAGACTGATAAATGGTAACTGTCAACAATCTGTCAAATATCAGCAATCAAATAGCAACTTGCAGTAATAACCTGATTACTAGCCCTGGCTTCAACTGTCAACATCTTGTACCAAAGTTGAAAACATTTAAGGAGAGCTGAGGTTGAAGAACTCAAGAAGGCATCGAAGAAGCATGGCAATATTTATGTTTTCCCAGATATATACTATTTATATGTTTGGCAAGCACATTAAATTTATAACACGTAAAGAAGATATATTTGTTCATTTGTGCAGAGTTTCTGGATGTCTCATACCTTGCTGAGGACAGAAATATTGGTGCCAGAAAGATAGCTACATACATTTCCATATGGCCATGCTGATGCCCATCACATATGTAAGAATAAACCACTATGTTAAACATTCATATAGCACACAGAAAAGGCATTAAGATTTCCTTTTTTCCTTTACTTAGAAAAGTGATTTGAACTCAAATCTTCTTTCCAAAAAGTGCTAGGANAATTATGTGCTGCAGAGGTACTGGTTTTGTCAATTAGTATAAGATGAAAATGCTTGTTGAATCCAATTCGGAATGGATCTATGCTAATTTCATGGTATGTTTTCAGATTACATCCTTCAGTTTGACATATTTTTGTCAAATTTTATGTTGCAACATCTGCTTTATTTAGTTAGAGATGCTGTCTAATGAGAAAAGTAATCAGTCTCACTAGCCTTTGCTTTCAAATATCAGTTCCCATTACAGACATTTGTGCACACCCTTGCTGCTTATCACTCTATTAAGTGGAGATTTTCTGACAGAAAACTTTCCAAATCCACACATCATAATTTAATCCAAATATAGATACTTTCCTGTATTTATTTCCATTTCTACCTTTTGTTAATAGCTGCTTTTTTGCCTCTAAGATTTAAGCAAAGTTCTTCTCTCTTTCTAGCCAATCATTCTCATTTAGTTTATGCGGCAGTGGAAGACCAATTAGCCCACAACCTTTGATGATGTAACCATTGCCATGACAATAAGTTATCACACTTATTTTATGGAATGAGCTCTCAAACTCTGTTGTAAGCCAGAAGATTCTTCCTAAATCCCAGAATCATAGAATCACAGAACAATACGTGTGGGAGCCTCTGCAGATCACCTAGTCCAACCACCCTGCTCAAGTAGGCTCACCAGGTTGCCCAGACCACATACGAGTGGGTTTTGAAAGTATCCAGAGGAGATTCCACATCTTCTCTGGTCACCCTGTTTAGATTAAATTTAGAGATAGTAAATTTGTTGTCATGATTAATAGACTGCTATTATGTTCCTTATCCTATAGATAAATACTATTATATGTTTTCCAGTATCATCATTCAGTCAGCTGGAGAGCTATGTAAAAACCTAGACTCCTACCTCCTAAATTTATGTTAAAGACATTGTTTTCCTCATTTTTTCACTACTTGCACAATATTTATAAAGAAGTTGGTAGCAGTTACAAAGCTCACAAATCTCAGAGAAGCTGCAGATTAAGAAATTTACATAAAGAGAAAATATAAAAACACTCTATCTTATGATCTTACCTGGGTGCGTCACAAAATCCAGATTACTAATTATTACATGCCTTCATCCAATGACAGGACGAGAGTCAATGGGTGCAAGTTGGAGCAAAGGAGGTTTAGGGTCAACACAAGGAAGAACTTTTTCTCANTTTTTTTTTTTTTTTTTTTTTTTTCCTACACAACTCCCCAGAGCTATGCAGGGAAAGGTTCTCATTTAACCTTTTGTATTGAAAAGGTGTTGTTAAAGGATATACTGCACAGTACTAAAAAATCTCCCAAAACTCTATTTAGTGGAGGCATTAGTTTGGGTAGCACTTGACAACAAAACACAAGAAAATTGTCGTTCAGAATGTTTTCACTTGTCTCTCATATAATAGTTGCATATGAAATTATGTGCTGCAGAGGTACTGGTTTTGTCAATTAGTATAAGATGAAAATGCTTGTTGAATCCAATTCGGAATGGATCTATGCTAATTTCATGGTATGTTTTCAGATTACATCCTTCAGTTTGACATATTTTTGTCAAATTTTATGTTGCAACATCTGCTTTATTTAGTTAGAGATGCTGTCTAATGAGAAAAGTAATCAGTCTCACTAGCCTTTGCTTTCAAATATCAGTTCCCATTACAGACATTTGTGCACACCCTTGCTGCTTATCACTCTATTAAGTGGAGATTTTCTGACAGAAAACTTTCCAAATCCACACATCATAATTTAATCCAAATATAGATACTTTCCTGTATTTATTTCCATTTCTACCTTTTGTTAATAGCTGCTTTTTTGCCTCTAAGATTTAAGCAAAGTTCTTCTCTCTTTCTAGCCAATCATTCTCATTTAGTTTATGCGGCAGTGGAAGACCAATTAGCCCACAACCTTTGATGATGTAACCATTGCCATGACAATAAGTTATCACACTTATTTTATGGAATGAGCTCTCAAACTCTGTTGTAAGCCAGAAGATTCTTCCTAAATCCCAGAATCATAGAATCACAGAACAATACGTGTGGGAGCCTCTGCAGATCACCTAGTCCAACCACCCTGCTCAAGTAGGCTCACCAGGTTGCCCAGACCACATACGAGTGGGTTTTGAAAGTATCCAGAGGAGATTCCACATCTTCTCTGGTCACCCTGTTTAGATTAAATTTAGAGATAGTAAATTTGTTGTCATGATTAATAGACTGCTATTATGTTCCTTATCCTATAGATAAATACTATTATATGTTTTCCAGTATCATCATTCAGTCAGCTGGAGAGCTATGTAAAAACCTAGACTCCTACCTCCTAAATTTATGTTAAAGACATTGTTTTCCTTGGATTGATGCGATTATGACACAGCTTCGTCAAGAAGGTTGGATTCACCATTTAGCCCGGCATGCTGTGGCCTGCTTTTTGACTAGAGGTGACCTCTGGATTAGCTGGGAAGAAGGAATGAAGGTATTGTTTCTTGTGCTTGAATTTCTTAAAGTGTCTGGTAAAGTTTCAGATAGTCATTACAGAACTGTTGCTACTGTGTGGTGTAAGTTGTATTTTAAATCTTAAACTGTGGTTAAAAATTAGTTCTGATAAATCACTTGTAGTGAAGTTTTGCCTCTTGAATACCTTCTTTTGTTGGAAAATTGGTGTTTCTTGCAGACAGAATAGGTCTGCAGTTCTTTTAAATTTGAGATTTCTTCCTAAATCTTGGTAAATAAACATGGATGATTCTTGTAATGGACATTTCTTTCCAGTCACACTTTGCAAACAGTTTCCATTGACATCTCGCCTCTGCTTCCCTGTGAAGGGAAAGCACCACAGGAGTTAAAGGGAGGAAACTAAAAGCTGAGAATGTCCTTTCAACAATTTCTGTCTCTTTGCCCTATGTTAGATGTTGAATATTGGCAATGTGGTTTGGCTGAAGTTTGTGTGCAGTTAATTTCTATGGAAGTATCCAAGACAGGCTGAAGTTCAAATTACAAATGTCAGNGTTAATATTCCAATATAATATATGTTAATAAAAATTATATATTCTAATCCAGGGAACCCAAACATTCAACATGCTTAGAACTGTAATTTTACTTTTTTTTTTCTCTTCCATTACTCCTTTCCCTTTTTTAAATGAACTTTTTTTCTTTGAGGAGTTGAACACAGCAATTTCTTCTAGAGATCCTCCAGCATATGCACTCTGTGGACAGGTAGACCAAATCCACAAGGGCTTTGCTCTGAGTATTTCAGCTGCTTATTCTGCAAGAGTTTGCTTTCCCTACCCTTTAGAAATACAGAGGAAAATGAGTTTTCAGAACCTCAGGCTCTTGGCTAGCCAGGAGCACCATAGACCCTCTGGACTCCTACCTTGTGATTACATAATTGTCCAAGGAAAGAGCTATCTATCCTGCTGTATTTTGAGCACTTACCTGAGGTACCTGATTTAGGAATCCCATCATCCCTGAAGTGCTCTTCATGGCTGCTCTCAAGTTAATTTAAGACAAAATTCCTCTCTGAAGAGTACTTTCTTCTTCCATTATTATTGAGAAAGTGCAGGTATCTAAGTTAAGCACTTAGTCCTGAGATACTTAAGAATTAATACTTTATATAGATATAAATATTTATTTTATTTTATTTTTTTTATTTTATCTGTAAGGCTTACTCTGTATTCAGATACCACTTTTGCAGAATTTACCATGTGAATATGCAGTGGAAAGGGTGTCAGTCCATCGTTACAGTCTTGATATTCACATCTTCTCTCAATTACTGTGCTTAACAGACCTTGAGTTTAACATACACAGCTGTTTGTATGTGTTTGCATACCTAGTGGATAGTTTCTCAGTGTGATAATGCAGCATTCAAGTAGGGAAACATTGTATGAGAGACTTACATGAAAATTTCAGCAATCCTGAGCAGTTCAAAGGTTACATGCTAATAAATGTGTTTGTAGGAGGTGATAAAGTTACAGCTTTAAAATTCCAGACATCATGATTTGGAAGAGAAGAAAAAATGTGAATAGAATGTAATCAGAGTCAGCACCATTTAGTAGTAGGGAAAGGAATCTAAAAATACCTTAACAAAGGCACAACCGAAAATAAGACTTTATAACAGAAGATGCATCTTCATAACAAAGATTTATTCAGAAGTCTTATGGGTGGTATTGAAGCTGATATTAAAAAACTGGTGACACAGTATAAACAATTGTCCTGTAAAATGACATTAAAAATTAAAAAAAAAAAAAGGCATTTTTCATCTTCAAAATACTGTGGGAACATTTCCTACCAGAACAAGATACTGTAGGCAAAAACTTATCCAATTACAATAGTTTATTTCATAAATGGAAAACCTGCTATAAGGGCAGGTGAAACAAACAGCATTCAAGTATNTTATGTTAAAGACATTGTTTTCCTCATTTTTTCACTACTTGCACAATATTTATAAAGAAGTTGGTAGCAGTTACAAAGCTCACAAATCTCAGAGAAGCTGCAGATTAAGAAATTTACATAAAGAGAAAATATAAAAACACTCTATCTTATGATCTTACCTGGGTGCGTCACAAAATCCAGATTACTAATTATTACATGCCTTCATCCAATGACAGGACGAGAGTCAATGGGTGCAAGTTGGAGCAAAGGAGGTTTAGGGTCAACACAAGGAAGAACTTTTTCTCAGTGAGGGTGCCAGAGCTCTGGAACAGGCTGCCCAGGGGGGTTGTGGAGTCTCCATCTCTGGAGACACTTAAGACCCGCCTGGATCTGTTCCTGGGAGACTTGGTCTAGGTGATCCTGCT
>VYZU01088031.1:0-27520 GCA_013401355.1 Ceyx cyanopectus | reverse complement strand
GGGGCCGGATTGACAGCGGCGGGCGGCGGGGAGGATGAGCACAGGCGTATCTCCGCCCGCAGAGTGACGCGGCGGTGTGTGGACGCCGGCTTTTCAACGGGAGCAGGAGGGGTACCCCTTGGCAGGGGGATGCTCTGGGGCGCAGAGTTTGGTGAGAGAGTTTGGCTCCTCGAGCAGCTGCGGAGTCCCATCCAAGAGGGTCACATGGAGCCTTTCCCTAACCCTCCTGCATAATCAGGCGGAGTGAATGGCTGGCAGACAATGGGCCAGGCGACCTTCCCATTCCTAAAAATCCAATTTGTCAAGGGCAAAGAAAAGGCGCTGGTGAATCAAAGGTCTGGAGGGACCATTAATCCTCAGCATGGGGTATTGTCCCCGAGACAGTTACGATATTTTAAGTGACAAATCCACTGTATAATTTCTCCATAAATTTTACTTCCTTTTATTGTTCCTCGACAAACCAGTTTTGGAAAATAAGTGACTATTTTAAGTCTACTTGGCTGAGCCTTTTGAGGTTTAATATACTTCAAAGATTTTTAATTCTCTTCCCTTGGCTTTATTGTAAAGGAGATTAAACAAAGAGATGGGGAATGTTTTGAGGACTTGTTAACTTCTATTGATTCCCGGCGTGTGCCATACAGAAATTGGGCAGGTACTTGATGGGAAAACACCAGAAAATACCTACACTTTTTTTCCTCCTTTTTTTTTTTTTTTTTTTTTTTAAAAAAAAAAAAAAAAAAAAAAAAGAACGACCATATTACCATTTCAGTGGGTTGGTTTCAGGCCAGTAATCTGTCCAGGAGAGCTCTGATACTTAAGGAGGATGAATAGCACAAAATATGAGCCGCCGTAGCTGCTGTAAAACACAAACGACTGCCTCTGCGAGCGCTGGGGATGCTCTGTTTCTAGTTCATGCGATTAAGAACCAGAGACAGGAGGAAATAGAGACATACAGCCACAAGGAAACAGAGACGTACGACCAACAGATAATCCAGATGTCTGGCCAACAGCGTGCAGCTGGATTACTCGTTTAATACATCCACAGGTTCCTGTCCCACACGCAAAATAGCTTGCATCGAGACTGCTTTCAGAGGTGAAACCACCAAAAAACGACTGTAAATAAAGTCACAGTGAAGCGATTCAGTGTGTCTGTGTCCCTCCTCTTTGCATAAATATTTTAATGAAGATACAAGGAGGCACTAGGGTTAAACCACTTTATAACTGAGGCTGGGTAAATGTCCTAAGAGTTTTCCAGGAGCTGAAAAATAAAGATGTGTGACTTTTTCTTGTGCACAGGCACCAGTCCTGTGCCTGTCAGACCAAAAGTATACAGTAGCAAATTCAATTTTCCACTTTCACTTTTATAATCTTGTCTAATTTCCGATAGCAGGTTTTTTGGTTGGATATGAGTTTTGGCTTTGTTTGTTTTTTTTTTTTTCCCTGTTTATACCTTGTAACCCTCTAAAAAGATTTCTGAGCCTTTCTTCTGTGGAGAAGTTGAGCAAGCATATTTTATCCAATTGGAGACACAGAGGTGTTTTTTTTGTTTTGCTTTGTGTTAGTTTGTTTTGGTTTTTGTTTTGGATTATTTTTTTTGTTAGATTGTTTTCTCCTGCCGTTTTTCTAATAGTCAGACCTAATACATTTCAAAAGAAAAAGCCACAAAAGCTATGCTTAGAGGTGTAGCAGATGATAGGTGCCAGGTAACTGAGCGGGCTTTTCTCAAGTGAACCCGCTTTCTGCCAGACAAACCTTGGCACGCCGCTTTCGATGTGATCGCTAGTGAGGGATTTACTCCGGATTTGTTTGCCGCCGTCACGAGTGACACCGTGGAAGCAAAGGCTACAGGGGTGGATGCGCACGGGGGATGAGAGAGATTTTGAACGGGCGCGTCTTACGAGTTGGCGATCTCAAAGATGCTTTTTCCCATTTCCCTGCCCGGCACCGCTCCAGGAGAGCAATTAAAGCTCAGCCTGGGAAGTTGCCGCTGCTGCTGCTGCGATGACATTTGCCCACGCTGGTCGCCATTTGTCCCGGCCCCGCCGTGGGAACCCACCCGCTACCAGCCGGCTGCTCTCCGCAAGACACCGGCGTCCACTCACAAAGCCGGGGCGAGCCCTGAAATGTGGGCATTCTTGCTGAGACCGGAGGGCACGGAAGGGCTGCCCGCACCGCCCGGGTTCCGCCCTCGGCGCTGCCCGTGGACGCTGGGAGGGGAGCGCGGAGCTGCCCCGACCCGACGTGACCAGCACCGGCACCTGGATGGGGCGCTGCTGCCGCCCATTCCGAGAGCTGTTGAGCCCGAGTGGGCCGTGAACGTGTTGTTAGCAACGATACATCTCGGCGCTCACGGGAGATAAGTGTTGCGCCTGCCCCTCGCAGCATCAATGATCATCGATCGCATCTCTCCGGGGTGCAATGGCAGGGACCGTCCCGGCAGCGGGGGGCGGGGGGGGGGGGGGGGTTCTTTTTCACTTCAGGGACGGGAAAGGGGGCGGGGGAGGAGAGGATGTGAGGAACTGAAGATGACCCCTTTGATCAGCTGCCTGAATGGGGAAAAAAGGATAAACAAGAAGTTGAGGGCAATAAATTTAAGCCATGAACATGTCCCTGTAACCTCTGGCCTGGCCACTTGAGGATGAGACAGGATTGAAATTCTGGAAGCCGCAGAGGTAGAGAGAGGGCTTTTAAGGCGACCAAGGTACCCTACTGCTCCGCCTCAGGAGCCGCTCCCTCCCAGGCCTTAATGAGTCAAAAAGCGTGAACGACACGCGAACAATTTTATCAATAGGACCATGTAAAGGCTGACTGTGAGGAAAGTTATTTATTAATATAGCCGATTGTGACTGGTTCCCATCCACTCAGAAAAGAAAAGCCCTTGCTCTGGAAGCATTCACACCAGTTCTTCAATTTTTATTCTGTCCTGTGGCTCAAAGTTGAAGTTCCCCAAGTGAAATAAATTGTCCACAAAAGAGGAAAGGAACCACATTTTCTTTTATTTTTCCTTCCCTAAAAAGGAAGGGTGAAACCGATCTAATGTGCCCACTGGAGCAAGATGCAGCATGAAAGGCCGGGTGTTAAAAGTAAAAGCAGCCTTTGGAGCAAATGGGATGGAAAATTAAATGAAATTAAATAGCTTGAACGACCGTATTGTCCCTTATTAAAAAGACACATTAATTACATGGTTTCAGCTTTATTCAAAGACAATGTTTAGACTCAATCAAAACATTCCACTATCGCTCTTTATATACTTAAACCGGGCTACCAGAGACACCATTAAAGCGAGATCACTTTTGCCCAGAGATGCGATGAAAGTTATTTTCCTCGGCGGCCCTTATTTATGCCCACCGCTGAACTGCCGGTGCCCCTGCGTAACACTTTGGCACACTGTTCTCCCTGATTTAACAGGTTGCCCCATAATGAGGCATGAATGTTAAGGAACAACAGTCATCCAAAGAGGCACAGTTGCAGAGAGCAATGTCCCACCAGGGAGCTCCATTCAAACCATCAAACCGCTCCGGCACAGAGAAGGTTCAACACCACATTCAGACCAGCATGAATGCCTGTATACAGGGCCCGGCTCATTATGCCGCGGAGCACCGCAGCGGAGGCTTGAACAAAATGCTGCAAGTTCATTCAGCAGGCCATACTCCGGCGGGGCCGCCCAGCCGGCGGCTCCCGGGGTGACCTTTTTCCCAAATGGCTTTGCCCCGTCGAGGCGACCCTCCCCCGGCCTGCGGGCTGAGCCTGCCCCGGGGCTCCCCGCCCTGCCCGGGCCGGTCCCGGGACTCGGCCGCAGCCGCGCCGCAAGGGGATAGGGAACGCAAGGCGGGGGGCAGAGAGCACGGGGGTAGGTTTGCTGAGACCCAGAAACACGGAAATCCTCTTTAAACCACCCGAATAGGTCAGGACGGCCTGAATGTCCTTTCTCTTTTTCTCTTCTCTTCTCTTCTCTTCTCTTCTCTTCTCTTCTCTTCTCTTCTCTTCTCTTCTCTTCTCTCTCTTCACCTTGTCTTCCCCTCTCTCTTTCGCAGCGTCCTTCTGTTCTTTCCTCGATTTCGCTCACTTTCACTCTTTGAGACAGTCTTTCTCAAGCTCCCTTCCTTTTACCAACCTTTCCTCCTTTCTCTTCCCTTCCATCACACCCATTTCTCTCCCGCGACGCTGCCCACAGCAGCCGCCGCCGCCTCCCCGCCGCGGCGCTGCCGGTGCCCGGTGCTGCAGCAGGCGGGGCCGGTTGGCAGGGCCGGGAGGCTGCGGCCCGGGTCGGCGGCCCCCAACCAGCTGTGAGGTGCAGACGAGATGCGGGTGGGATATTAAAGCAGCTTTTGAATAGTAATTCAGGTTCTATGGGAACCCGGGCAGATGACAGGAGCTCGATTTGGTATTCGTATTGTTAATCGCGAGCGCCAGCCCAGATCGGATTCAAACACGTTTTGTGCTCGTTAAAAATTCCAGTGTAGGGGCTGAGATTTTTTTTTTTTCTTCTTTCTGCCCAGCTTCAATTGGAGGCGAAACTTGCCGCATAAAGTATTCAAAGTCTGTCTAAAGTTGCCTTTTAACCGGATTCTCCCCCTCCCGCATGCCCCACCGTATTTTTTGGTTCTTTCGGTTGACATGGTGCAAATAAAAGTCAGTAAACTTGTTGCTGAATTGCAATGTTTCGGTGTACCTTATAAATTCATACCTTTTCTCCCTCGATCGCCTCAGAATGAGCCCCTGCCTCAATTCGATTTTCCTTGCTGTTGGACACATTTAGGAGAGAGTCTATTTGTGAAGTTCATTTCTAGGCAAATGTATTCAAGAGCTGATTGGGATGAATAGGACCGTGTGTCAGCCGCCCCTAATTGGGATTAAAGCACTTCGGACCATATGCAGAGAGTGACAGAAATTCTCAGGTTTCATTGTGCTCAGATTTCCACCCGCCTGGACACTCCCCCTGGAAAAGGAGGATTTATAAAGATTTCAGGGAGAAACGGAGGAAATAAAGGAGACTCAGAAAATGACCAGGCTAATGTCCCTGTGCCGAGCCGGTGTGGCAACTGCCGGGGACAACGATGGGCATCGGCTGGACCCGACGAGGCGGCGGGGCGGAGGCCAAGAGGGGATGGGGCCAGGCGGGCTGGGAGCGGACCTGGAGCAGAGTTTCCCTTCGGAAGGAGAGGGAAGCAAATCTCAGCTCTCTCACGCCTGGCTTCTATTTTATATTTGGAAATATAACCCCGGGGTTGGGGGTTAGATAGGATGGAAAGGAAAAACTCCACGGAGAAACTTCCCTCGTGTGTTATTAGCCAAAGAAACAGGTTCCTAGGAAAGGAGAGAGTCAGGGAGGGACGGCAGATGTGAGTAACAGGCAGACGCCTCTCCCTGCCCAGCCCAACACATCAAGCAAATGAGTTTTTGGGACAAGTGTCCCTGCTGCAGCGGGGGCTGGCCGGGGGCTGTACTCCCCGCGCCGGCTCTGCTTGGGCTAGTGAAAGACGTCCACGGCCAAGGAGTTGGAACAAATAATCTTTAAAGGTCTCTTCCAACCCAAACCACTCCGTGAGTCTCTGAAGCTTTGAACCCAAAGCTGCTCCACGTCCGTATCCACCCATGACCCCGTCTGCCTGTCTATCCATCTGCGTGCCAGCTGTGCACAAGCGGTCCTGGCAGGCCGAAACATTCTGACACTGAAGGTTCTGCCCTTGATGGAGTGCTAGTTGAGAGGCAACGTTCAAAGCTCAGTCCTGGCCCTCACAACGTCACTAATCCGGGTGTGAGACAGCTAGGATACGGCAACACAAAATGTGGGGAGAAAAAGCAATACTTAGGTTAAGTGATTTTTAAAGTCTGTGGTGGGTTAGCGGAAAGACGATGTTTAATTCCATCATAATCAGACGGCCGTCAGAACCTTTGGTTGCTACTTTGTCCAAGCAAGAGCTGGTGTCCGTCCTCTGCTCTCGTTCTCTCTAAGCTCCTCTGCAAAGCACCTGCTGTCCCAACGGGGCGGTTTTGTGTCGGTGTGTCCGGCAGGCTCGAGTGCTGCTGGGCACAGACCGTGTCCCTGCTGCCGTTCCCGCGGGCTCTGCGACCCACATCCCCGGTGGGGCCTCCGGGAGGGCTCGGCAACCCCGGGGAGATACAGACACGAGTTTCCTTGGGATACAGAGCCGGGTGTCCTCTCGTCACGGGGAATGCTCTGGCACTGCTTGCAAACTGATCCACAGCGGTGGGAAGGGTCCTGCTCACTCCCCATGATTAGGCGATAATGCCACTCGCCTGTAAGGGCACACAATGCCCGGGTGGGTAGAAGAAATGTGGCTGACCCGAGCAGAATTGTGCCCAGTATCCCGGGCACGGTGCCCTATTTCCAGCGCCGAACTGGGCTCGGGATGCGGCGTACAAACTCCGGCTGGGCTGGAAAGCAGCAATGTGACTCTTACCAGCAAATGTGGCTGAAATCTCAGATCAAGGACACAAGTCCATTGTCTGGGGTGGGTTTGTTCCTGCAACCCCTCCTCGGTAAGTGGAAGGTCTGGTTAGGGGGAGATCAACAGAGCCTAAGCGGGCCGCGGCCACACAGTTCGGGCAGGACAGAGTGAAACGGAGCCCTCCTCGCTCACCGCCGGCCAGGGAGCACCGTCGGTGGCATCTCCGTGGTACCCGACGCTCATATTTCTGCAAGACAAAGAGCGGGAGGGAGTGGCAGAGGAAGGAGCAACGGGCACGGTCGTGAGAGGCGGTGTGCGGGGCTCGGGGCACGGCGGTGGAGCCGAGTGGTCGCTGCCGAGCCCAGGAGAAACCCCTGAAATAATTTCGCCGCAACCGCTCTGGCTACGGGCCGGGGGAAACGCACAGCCCTGACATGCCTCCTCCCCCAGTCGACTGCGGTATTTCAATGAAAAAGGAAAGAGCATCCCCGCGCCAGTCGGCACCGCTGCTCCTGCTTTCTTGGGGGGAAACGCAGCGGGTTTGGCAGCTCAGCCCGAGACCAGCCGGGGAGACCTATATTTGCCCCCAAAGGAGCCAATCTACTGCCCCCGCCCTAGCCCGAGGAAAGAACAGTGTCCAGGGTGAGGGACCAGGCGCCCGGTCCCTGGCTGCGCGTCGCTCCTGGGGTGCCCGCGGAAGGGATGCCCGGGAGGCCCCGCCGCCCGGAGCCTGCTCCTCGCCTTAAAGACAGCGCTGCTTGCAGCTGCTTACAGCTACAGCATCCATATGTATCAAGCGTATATCCACCCCAAAGGCAGGAGGGACGTGGGTTTACTGAAAATGTGCACCCAGGTATGTCTGGGTGCGTACACAAACATACAGATTTATTTTTAAGTGTATATGCTGGAGTCACTGCGATTTTATTTTTATTTTCCATGGGGTTTTGTGACAGGATCGGAGGGAGGAAAGCTCTTCCTCTCCTTCCTGGCCGTCCCCGAGACAGGGCTGTGATTTCTGGGGAAGAATACTGCACATACATAGCCAGAGATTACCGAATATACAGGTTATGCCCTAGGAAGCATCTGCAATAGTATGTGTGGTGCTGAAGAATCGAGCTGTTCCCGTGCTTCACAGAGCAGCAGGATGAAGAAGCAGACGGGGTTTCCCTCCCTCTCCGTCTTCCAGCATCAAAAATATCCTCAGGAATCTAATTCTTAGAGTTATCTTCTGATCTGAGCTCCCTCTGAGTCGAGCTTCGTAACGACAGTGGATGCACCACTTAAATCACATGGTCCTTCCACCTCTAGGCAGGCAAGCTAGCACTGACTTTATTTCATCATGGGCTTTATATTTTTTGTTTGTTCGTTTGGGTTTGTTTCCTTTATAAATATATATAAATATATATATACAGTGGGAGTCCCTTTCTCTGAGCATTTTCACGGACTTTCTACATTCTGATAGCTTGATAGATCTGAGCCCGACCCTTCCAGATATCTTCCAGGGATGAAATTGTGCAGCGATAGAGGAAGCCAGAGCAGACAGGCAGAATGTGTATCCCGCAAAGGTCCCCTCCTCCTCCTCAGAGGACCCCTCAGCCGTCCTCAGCTCGGCTGAAGTAAAAAAAAAAAAAATTCTTTATATACAGTGTAAATTTGTTGCGTTTTGCTCAAGAGCTTACAGGGAGCAGAATCTCTTAAAATCAGCCCTGTCTTTACAGAAGAGATGCAGCTGTAAAATGAGGCGCTTTCTCTACATTTTCTTCTCATTGCAATACACTAAAGGCAATTTATACCTAAGTGACGAGCTTATGGAGGGGTGATTCCTAGCCAGACACCAAGGTCCTCGGGAGAAGCAAGTGCCATCAGTATCCGGATGGGAGCCAGGGGCACGGCGGAGAGAAGCAGCCGACCCCGCTCCCAGTGCAGATGTGCTCGATTCAGGAGTCGGGAGGTGAAAGCGATGGTGACTTCGCCCATTAGTCTCCCACTGAATCCAGCACTTGATCTGAGAAGAGGCAAGGAAATAAATCGTTGGCACGGAAGAGATAAAGGGATGTAAAAAATGGTAGCTGCTGGAAGGAAGATCTCTTTCTGCAGTGGCACCAGAGAACAGGGCAGAGCTTTCTGGCTGGCTGGTAATAGTGTAAATGGAGAAAGAGATAGGTTTTGCCAGCAAGGAGAAAGGGCTGTAAGAGAGCTGACTTCCTAATGAGCATATATAATGTTGTAAGGGGTTTCATCATTTTTATGCTTTTCAAGATACGACTATCAGCAAGAGGCAAAAAAAAAAAAAAAAAAGAGAACTTAAACAAAAATGTAGCCATCAGGAACTGTTCGTTACACTCCGGTAAACATCCCCTCATGGTGAAATTGGTGGGGGCGGAAGGCAGAGCAAGAAAATGCATCTTCTAGTATGTGCAGCACTCTAATTAATGAATTTGACAAATCGAAAGGTCTTCTTCTGGTCCCTGTGACTTGAGTTTTTTCTTCTTCCCTTTTTTTTTTTTTTTTCCACCAGTAAAGATACATGAAACAAGAAAGTCTGCTGTTTAGACATGCAAAATAACGGTGTTTAAACTCACGTTTTCTAGGATTTATCCTATATATGATAATATATCATATATTATATATGATAATATATAAGATATATAGATAATAATATATAAGATATATATATACTTATATATATGTATATTATATATACATTATATATATAATACATTATATATATATATGATATATAAGTATACCATGAAATATACCATGAAATATAGCTCTTTTCCTTCTCTTTATTTCGGCATTGTACATCCTGACACTGAAATATGCATAATTTTTGACAGTTTCGGAGTTATGAAACCAAAGAAACTTGTAGGTGTCATCTGTCAGAAAAAATTTTCCGTTGCGTCTCCAGATTTAATGCTGTTCTTTCTATTCATTGTTTGTGCTATTAAAATAAAATCTAAATAAAATTATTCAGTATTTTTACCCTATCGCCTGTGGACTGCTGCCCTCAGCTTCCCCAGTGTCACGATCTTTCAGTCTAAATATTCAAATAGGCGTTTAGAAGAAGAAGACAGATTAACCTTAAAGTTCCTGTCTTACTCTATGTCTCTCACAAGGAAAAAAATAAGGGCACACTTCGGGCACACACATACAGAAGGGTTAGCTCTTCCAAAACTAGGAAAAAAAATCCCATTTGTCTTTGAATACAGAAATATATAGATCTAGAAATATCTTTGTGATATTTGTATCACAGCTCAGTATTCAGAAGGGGCATGTCTTGTTAATAAACGGACCTATTTACATTATTTGTGGAATAAATCCTTAAAACTGGGATTGAATTAAGCTGTGCCTAAAATATCAGTCAGACTACCTCCTGCTTTTTACTCAGTTTTTAAAGCTGAATTATGTTGCTCACTGTATAGGTATTTCTGCCTTGAAAAAGGTGGCTTGCCAACATTGTGTTTAAACCCTGTGTCATGAGGTATTTGAAGAAAAAAAATCGAATGTGCACATTCAGCTACCTCCGAGAAGAGATTTTCAGAGCAATTGCCTGGGCTTTGGGGTTCACCCCCAGGTACAGAAACTGTCTCGGAAGGATGTGGAATCAGACGCTCTACAAATACAACTCTAGATGGAAGGAACACGCGACTTTCAGACATCCCTTATGAGATTTCAGGTAGCTTTTTCTTCGGGGAATTTTGACCCAAGCCAGTCCTTCAGGTGCCGTCCGCACCTACTGCCCTCCCGAGGCTGAGGCTGCGGCTGAGCACCTCTGCCCTGCGTGCTCCGTGGGAGGACCCTGCAGCCTGGACAGCCTTCATCTGAGACAAGGTGGCCCCGGTCTGTAGCCTGGGCATCCCGTAGCCCGTGTGCTTTTTCCACTAGTGCTTTACCTGGCAAAGCAAAAAAAAGTATATATATATATAATTTATTTATTTAATAAATTCCAAGAGCGCCAAAATACTCCTTGCCCCTGCAGGATTCATTCCCTGGAGAGGAAATACTGGCATTTTCGTCATGACACCCGTGAAACTGCCACCCTGCCCCGTTGTGCCAGTGGTCAGAGGGATCCCCGCTCTCCGTGTCCCTCGATTCCTATAAATAATTTTACCAGCTCGCCCAGCAGCCCCCCCCGCACCTCCCCAGCAGTCTACCCGCTGGAGGAGAAGCCGTCCCAGACCCGCAGTGCAGCCTTATGCGGAGTGCCTGAGAGGACAGTGCTGTCGGGGGGCGGGCTGCAGCATCCCCCTCCCGCTGCCCCGTCGAGTCGCCCCCAGAGGCGGGTTGTGTTGTGGGGCGAGAAGACGGGAGTTTCTCAAACAACTCCCTTTGGGAACTCGCAAAACTAGGTGGAGAAGAATGTGAATGTGAACGTCTATGAAACCTGTCCGGGGGAATATAGACACGGACATTTAAAACGCGGCAATGATGTATTTTTCTCTCAACGGTTATATAGTTTTCCCTCACTTATATATATATATATGTTTCAGAAACCCTGTCTTGAGATTCTGGGTTGGAGAGAAACCCTTTGCTACCAGATAGAGCGAGGCAGCGAAGCGTCTGCTCCAAAAAAGCGTCTCTCAAGCGTGATCCGGTGAAGATGCAACTAATTAATTCGCTTTTCTGTTTTCCGCTCATTTCTCTCCGCTAATGTCAGGGGCTGCCCGGAACAGGGGGAGTTTCTCCTCGGGCCAGGCTCTGCCGTGCGCACCGGGGAGCTGCAGCTCCCTCCCGCCTGCCGCCTTGCTTCAAGGTTACCCGATACCTTGGCGAAGTCGTGCAGAAAACCCGGCTCCCGAGGTCCCAGGGGACCGAGTCAAGCAAGAAAAGACGTGTTCCTAATTTTATTCGAGTTAATAAAAGAGACACAACAGGTTTGCAAACGCGGGCTGCTCCGGTTGAAGGGAGAGGAGCTGTTCTCGAATCGAGGGAAGGGTGTGGGTGTGTGTGTGTGTGTGTGTGTGGAGCAGCTTTTGTTTGAGTGAAAACCTGGAGGAACAGCGATACAGGAGATTCACAGATTCACAGATATTAGGGGCTGGAAGGGACCTAGAAGATCATCTAGTCCAACTCCCCTGCCAGAGCAGGGGCACCTAGACCAAGTCACCCAGGAACAGATCCAGGCGGGTCTTAAGTGTCTCCAGAGCAGGAGACTCTACAACCTCCCTGGGCAGCCTGTTCCAGAGCTCTGTCACCCTTACTGAGCAAAAGTTCTTCCTTGAGATGTCCTGGGGAGGTGGGGACAGCTCTTCTGCAAGCCTGGGGAGACACCGGAGGGCGTCCCCGGTGCCCTTCGGGGATCCGCGGGCGTTTCCATTTGGTGGCAGCATCCTTTCCTCCGCAGAGGCCAAGAGCTCGGTGCAAAAACCTGCACTTTGGGGGCAGACTCGCTTTCTCCAGAAGGTGTTTAGGGTGCGGAGCTGTTCCTAAAGGCACTCAGGGGTGCGGGGGCAGGTAGAGAGGGTTCCTGCCCTGGGCAGCTTTGGGCAGCCTCCTGATTTCTCAGGATGCTTTTCATCGCCCACAACGGATGAATGTCCAACCGAACTTTTGCAAAGAGATGAGAGACATACTCTCCCTGAGAGGTGCAGGCTACCTCAGAGACCTTCAGTGCCCTCCTCGTCTCCCTGTGGAGATCCCCAGCGAAGCCACCTTCCCTCCCTTCGCAGCGCCAACACAAGGAAAGGCGAAGCCGTGACTCAGTTCAGCGCTGGGATCTGGAGGGGGTAGGCGGGGAGGAGGAGTGGAAATGGAAGGGGAGGCATTTCACAAAATGCCGTTTTAGGGGAGCTGCATTTCACGATTTCACGCTGAGAACTCGGTCTTTCCAGGCGGGAAAGCCCTCCCTGCTAGGACATATGCCCCATCTGAGTGACGGTCCACAAGGTGTCTGGACTGCAGCTTGGTCTCCCAGGGCTCGAAGGATGGTTTCAATCCTGTCTCAGCCTGGAGCGGGTGCTGCTCAGCATCCAGCCCCACACGTGGAGGGACCGGGAACAACCCTGTACAGAAACCCTGAGCCATCGGGGTGGAGGATGCCTTCCAGCTGACCAGAGGGGAAAAAAAAAAGAAATCAAACTAACGTAATAGTGATTTGATACTCTGTCCTGCATATGTTCCTGCTGTGTATGTTTTACTGAGAGGAGGTGGGGTGAAATGCCACAGTGTCTGTGACCCAGAAAGGAAAATCCTTTGAAATAACAAGCATCTGTGTGGGAATGCTGGCAATTTAAAAAAATGATTTGAAGTGCAGTTTGGTAGGAGGTGGCTGAGAGAATCTTTCTGAACCAGCTACCCTTGTCAGGGAGTACTCACAACAGAATTGATAGCTTTAATAACACCCCCCCCAATCTTTTGTTATTTATCCTCATGTTATAAACTGGACTCTCATTATTTTAAAGTCTCTTCCTCTTCTAATGAAATTATCCTGAGTGTTTTCTGTGTAAATATTAAATTATTGCCTTTGTAAGAGTCTCCTTCTGTGTATGTGTGTGGGGATGGGGAACACTGAGGGTGTTTCAAATATAAAATTATCTAATATAAATCCTTTGCCCCTGAAATTGTCAGTCAAGACCAACAGGATACTTATGCCCAGATATGTGCATTACTGAGCAGCTGCATTTTTATTTCATATGTATAAACATTATTTGTGGATACTTCTTACTGGTTTGACAGGGGGTCACATCCAGAGTCACCACTCCTCCAATCCACCTCCCTCGTTGCAAAATATAGCCTAAAAGATCACAATTATTGGGAAAAAATATCAGACAACTGTCACATTACCTAACTTAGTGAAATCATAACAAAGGCTTCCATTAGAAGTGACATAACATAAGCTGGAAGGGGTTTTCAATTCCACTTACACTTATTTTCCTCATTCCTTCCCTGAAATGTCTCACATTCTCGGCATGTTTTGTGGAAGCTTGATTAAAGTCAGGAAATCTGGTTTTGTAGCACTCATTCATTTCCTGGGGGGATATTACACAGGGGATAGCAAACAGGAATGTTTATTGTCAGATCTGTGAGAAGATACATACTGTTTACAGTTATTACATGAATATGTAAACATGTAAAAAACCTGTATTAGTAGAGACTGGGGTTTTTTTTGTGTGTGCATCTAAGGGAAAAGGCTAAAGGAAATATTGTATTTGGAATTGTTGAGGGGAACCCATGAACAAAAAACTGAATGTGCATTGTCCTTCCATCTTTTTAAATGCTATTTATAACATTTGGATTGGAAAATACATTTATTTTGAAAAAATAATTTTTAAAAAAATCTATCAAACTATCCTATGTATGTTTGTATCTGGCATTGGACTACTAAGTATATTCAATATATTTGTGACGGGTTTTATTAGGGGGGCAGAGGGGGAAAAGATCAGCGAGAACTGACAGATAATTTCATCTCACAAATACGACAAAGTATAATTTTACCTGCAGGTTCTTGGCTGCAATTTTTTCATCCTATATCTGCATGTCCCTCAGAGCAGCAGCCAGGTCTAAGGCTGAGCAGGAGACAGCAGCAGCCAGCACAGCTGCACTGCACATCTGTTTCATGAAATCTTCGTTTGCCTGTTTTGACAGCATCACACAGAGAGGACATGGCAAATAAAAGCGACCCTCTGCACTGCTCCCGGAAAAGAAAGGCAGCAAAGGAATGTCAAGGAGAAAAAAGCTCTGCCCTGTTTGTGCCCTGCTATGCCTCTGCCCAGGAAAGCACCTCCCAGTTGGGCCTCCAGGGAGATGGAGCCACAGTGGTACCCACGTCCTCCAAGAAACACAGGGAAGTGCACATGGCCATCAGTCACCCCTGTGCCCCACAGCTTCACACCCACTGCAGGATTCCTGGCCTGGCAGTGGGCATCCCCAGCACACCTCAGTCAAGAGAAGCCTTTGCCCCTTCGTGCAGGGGATGCTGCAGGGCTAGGAAAATCTCCTCAAAAAACACTTGGAACCTGCTGGGTCCCACACCATAGGGATGATCTCCAGCACGGTAAGATGTCCTTTTGTAGGGCACTGGCAGGGTGTCTGAGCAGGAAAATGTGCATCCCAGGGGGTCTTTGCTTCCCTCTGTATCTGGGTCTGTGGGGCAGGGAGGGTTTGCTCCTCCATACTGGTATGGCCTGCTGCTGTGCTGTGAAATGGGGTCATGCAATATGAGCACTGTCCTGCTGAGAAAAGGACAGTCTGGGAGTAGGGCTGGCAAAACCCTGCAGTGCCAGGTGCTATCATGCCAGCATGTTAGACAGCCCCTGTGGTGCCAGGTGCAGGGCAAGCAGAGCATTTTCCCATGCCCAGTGTGCATCAGAGCAATGTTATTTATCATAGTTGTGATAAGTTTCATGCCCAGTCCCCACTAATTATTTCCTGCTACACTGCAGCATGCAGAAGCCCAAACTGCCACCACGAACTAAGAAACCACAGGTATCAAAACAGAGCAAGAAAAAGGCAAGAAGGCAGGTAGAGAAGGATGGTGAAACAGAGATGCCTGATAAGCATCAGCATGAGGTCTGCTGCTGTTTTGGCTGCTTTAGTGTGTTCAGTGAAGCAGTGAGAAGCTTCTTTGTTGTCCAGCAGCTTCTCTCTGCTGGCTTCTGAGTGCTGTTCTAAGCTGGGTGTGATGCAGTTGTGGGTGGCTGTGATCCAAAGGCATGTGCTGGCAGTTAAGTTCCCCTCTTTGCAGCTGTGACATTGAAATAGTGAAATAAGGATTTTCTCCTTTGAGTTTTCACATGCCTAGCATGTTCTGCAAGGTCAGGATGGCTTTTTGAACTCGACCTGTGGTGTCCATAGTGTCTCCTGGCTGAGCAGGGAGAAGTAAACACAACCAGGGTATGCAAATTCTTTCTTCCCTACCTTATGCCTTACCCTCACATTCTTACTTATAAACAGGGGCTATAATCTACACTCTGTATGACATGTCAAGAAAAAGGTGTCTCCTTCTGTCAGCAAAGCCATTTGGAAATATCTTTGTCTCCATCTTATCCCATGCATCTTTTCTCTCTGCTTCATAGTTCCTCCCCCATTTTAGCTACACCATCAGCAATAGATCACTGCAGAATTCTGTGGGTCTGGGTCTGAAATGCCTTTCAGGGGGCTACTTGGTTAGCCTAAAGACAACCATGGGGTGCTTTGCACTGCTGTTACGCACACATTCTCATTTTACTGCTCCCAGTTCCCAACCCCAACCAGTTTCAAGGCAATGCCCAGACAAAGCACCCTCTGTATGCTGAAGGGACATCCACAGACCACCTCTGTCATGACAAAATCAAGATAGCATTCATGTTCCTCTAAACAAACATGTATATATACATGTATATATGTATATACACACATATATACACATATATATGCATCTGCACATGTAGGCTTATATTTGCCTAACACAATATAAAATATGTTAAGATATGTATGAATGTATTAAACCCCCCAAAGATACTTACTTACTTACTTACATTCCCCTTCCTGCCCACATTCAGCCCTGACAACTGGGCTTGCAGGAGGGATGAGTACACGTGCTCATCTGGGTATAAGGCCACACACTGTACTGGGTGGGGAAGGAAATAACCCCCATCTAGGTTGTGCTACAGTACTGTCCCCATTAGAGGTTACCAGGTCAGACTGGTGATTTTGCAGTAGAAGGTGTCAAAATGGGCAGTGAACCTGGGACAGACTTACTCAATCCACTAATTTTATATATGGTGCATGTGGAGGACGGGGAGAGGAAGAGATGAATATAACTTCTGGCACCAGTGAACACAGGCAGAGTTTGCCTCCGAAACCCCAAGTATCACTTCTTTTTTTTATTTTTTTATTTTATTTTAACATTCTTGGTTAATTAGCAGATTAGGAAACCATTCTGAAAAGCTGAGGCAACAAAAAAGCAAAATCTAAAGGTTTAGATAGCAGCTTTGATGTGAACATGCTTGGGTGAAAAATCTCATGAACCAGTGAGGTCCCTTTTACCATATCCATGGTGGCACAGCACACACCAGCTCCACATGCCAGGTCCCTGAGGCTCTGGCTGTCCTGGCTCACCCCCGGGGCTCTTTTCACCCTGCCCCTGGCCTGACACCCTATTCTGGTCCCCTGGGGCTGTCCGACACCACTACATGATGCCAAATAGTGTCACTGAGCTTTATCCCCAAATGTGGAGTGGGGTTTTA
Source organism: Ceyx cyanopectus (assembly GCA_013401355.1). Lineage (NCBI taxonomy): Eukaryota > Metazoa > Chordata > Aves > Coraciiformes > Alcedinidae > Ceyx > Ceyx cyanopectus. The sequence continues at coordinate 10,938 of VYZU01088031.1, read as the reverse complement.
GCCAGCGTGTGATCTGAGTGTGGATACTTGGCCTCTGATCACATCAGTCCTGGCAGCCTTGCTCAGCATCCCTTGTCGCTGGCCACGTACTCCCAGTCCTGCCAAATGCCAGGCAGGTTGCTCAGCTGGGAGGTGCCAGCGTGTGTTCAGCTAGACACCTTCAGACTTTTAAAATACATAATTTTAAAACTGATCCTGTTGCAATACTCAGGTAAACTTCCCCTGCTGTTTTTCCCTTGCACCCTCCGTGATGCAGGAGTGCTGCATCTTCACATCTGTGCAGGTATGGGGGAAATGTGGACTTGGATGCACCCTTCCCAGCTGTACATGGATGATGAGTACAAGAAGAACAAGAAGGATGTTGAGGTACTGGAGCAAGCTCAGGGAAGGGCAACGAAGCTGGTGAAGGGTCTGGAGAATTTCTATGAGGAAAGGCTGAGGGAGCTGGGATTGTTTAGTCTGGAGAAGAGAAGGCTCAGGGGGGATCTTATTGCTCTCTACAACTACCTGAAGGGAGGTTGTAGGGAGGTGGGGGTCGACCTCTTCTCCCAAGTTAAAAATGACAGGATGAGGGGCAATGGCTTCAAGTTGCCCCAAGTGAAATTTAGGTTGGATATCAGGAAAAATTTATTTACAGAGAGGGTGGTTAGGCATTGGAATGGGCTGCCCAGGGAGGTGGTGGAGTCCCCATCCCTGGAGGTGTTTAAAAACCGTGTGGATGTGGTGCTGAGGGACATGGTTTAGGGACCCTGGCAGTGCTGGGTGAACGGTTGGACTCGATGATCTTAAAGGTATCTTCCAACCAAATGATTCTATGATTCTAAGATGTCCCTGCCCAGGGCAGGGCGGTTCCACTGCAGGGTCTGTGGAGGTGCTTTCCAGCCCTCCCAGCAGTTCCGCGTTTGCTGCGGGCACCTGGCGCCTTCAACCCTCCGCACCGCGGCGGCTGCCTGTGCTCCGCCAGCCTGGTGGAGGTACCAGCAGCGCCGGGACACCGGATCGCCGGCCCAGCCTTGCCGGGCCCTGCCGGTGGCGGGCGGAACCCAAGCGTAGAGGAACGGTTCCCAGTGCCGCGTGTTGCCGGCCGGCGGCGGCGGCGGAGGGCGCGGGGCGGTGGCGGTCACCGCCTCCTTCCTGCTGCCGGCGCTGGGGGGGGCGGTGCTGGCGCGGCGGGGCCGGGGCATCGTGGGCCCGGGCGCCTTCTCCCCTTTCCTCTTCCCTCTCCATGGCCGGAAACTTCTGGCAGAGCTCGCACTAGTGGGTGCCGCGGCCGCGGGGCACGGGGCGAGGCGGCTGCCGGCCGCCGCCGCGCTTGGTTCATTCATTGACGGGCCGGGCCGGGGGGCGCGGGGCTGGGCTGCGGCGGGAGGCCTGGCGGGGTTGAGGGGAGCGCGGCGGGGACGGGCCGAGTCCGCCAGCCGCGGCAGGGCCTGTTCGCGGGGCCGGGCCGGAGTACGAGAAGAGCCGGGGCTGCTCCGGCTGCCGCCCCATCCAGCCGGCCGCGCTTCGCCGGAGTCGCGGAGCCTTCTCCGGGAGGGGAGTCGCGTCCTGGCGGTGGCGGTGCCCGCGCTGCCCCGTTCGCAAGCGGCCGGGTGCGAGCAGCAGCGATCCCCGGGGTGCGCTGCGGGCATCGGCAGCTTCAGGGCAGCCGGGGCTGAGGTGCTGAGCGAGTCCAAGTTTAAATGGTTGCCTGGGATATACTGAATAGAATTGAAACCTTGCGTGTGAGATCTGTGCAGCCAGGTTATTGTCAGGAAAGGTTCAGCTTAGTCCCTGCTAGTTAGTGGGTTTGGATTTTTTTTTTTAGATGTCTCAACTTTGAAACCCCCAGAGAGCTTTTGCTTGAGACGATGTTTTGTGGTTTGGTGGAAGGCCAGCAGCTCTCTGTCTGACCTGTAGCCTGTACAGGGCTGACAACGAGTTGCTGAAATAATTTTCCTTCCTTTAGTTTACAATGGATTTTGGATAAACAAGACCTGCTGAAGGAACGCCAGAAAGACTTGAAATTTCTGACTGAAGAAGAGTATTGGAAACTACAGATATTTTTTACTAATGGTAAAAATGTTTTATTTTTATTCCTGCCATAAAATCTCTTCAGTATCTGCCATGTCTAAATGAGAGTTTGAATTGCTTAGAGAATGTGATGTAACAAAGAACTGGACTGTCAATAACATTGTAATATGTTAGACATATTAACATGTTTTTAGGAGACCTTACAGGCAAATTAACTGAGTATATATCATTTAAACCTGTGATGGGACAACACATCATACATTTTCTGTTTTCAAGAGGTTCTTACAAGAGCATAGAAGGAGGAGAAGCAAGCAGAAGCTGCTAAGCTAGCATATGAAAGGCTCAGTGTCAAACATTAATACTCAGACTGGACTTGTGGTGGTTCCTTAGGCTGGGGTAAGTATTTTAGCTGATCTGTGCAGCCCTGTTAAAGAGCAGAGCTTGGAAACTTGTTATTTGTATTCAGATGTGCTCTTTGAAACTTGACCCACAGCAAGTCTTGTCTTGTGACTGATTCCCCAGCACTGGGTGGCTCTCAAATTGTCTGCAAGTTTCTGAGAGATTTTGGCAGGCAGCCTGTTCTCCCAAAGAGTTTGGGGCTTGTCTGTGACGTTGTCCAAGACTTGATCCTGCAAAGCATTTATCCATCTGAATGGCCACACTGCAGCTTATCACATTACTCAGTCACTTAAACTCTTTTTTGTTCAGTTGTTCAGCATTAGAAAAAAAAATCTTCTTAAGCAAAGGATACTGCTAAGTAGTCATTTGTTTGCAGACAACTCTTTAAATATATATATATATATAATTATATTTTTTTTTCACAACAGGCTTTTAAAGTCCAGAATGCAGTTTTTTAGCACTCTGGCTAGACCTGAGATGGGGAAGTGATGTGACTTTCCCCAGCTCACTGGAAGATCTTATATCAGTGTTGAAATGGTGTCTGTGACAGATACTTATCCCAGCTTCTCTTAGCATGGCTATTTTTATAGCAAGGGTGTGTGCTGTAAATCTGATTGCTGTGGGTGCATCTGTGTTGCTGCATGTCAAGAAATCAAGCCAGCAATGATTGACCAATGCAATCCATTCCTTCACTTCCTTGATGTTAAGACAAAGTGTCATAGCTTCATAGTGAAAAAAGAGAAAACAAGTTCCTGATATGTCTAAAAGTGTATTTCTGTGCTGATTTTCACTAGTGGTAACTCAAATTCTGGAATTTGCTTTTAAAAAATTCAGTATTTTCTTGAGTGAAGAAAAATTGTTTTGAAAGTAGACAAGGTGGTTGCAGTTTGTGGTTCTCTGGCTCCTTTTCCTTGGCCCTCCTTGCCTGCCCTGAGGACCCAGTGTGTGACCTGCAGCAGCTGGAGGAGAGCTCTGCTGCATCTCCCTAGCCTGCCCTGGAGGTGAGAGTGGAGATGGGCTGTCAGCCCTGCTGTAGCACAGCCCCATGATGGGGAGGACAGCTAGGGGCTGGCTGATCTGTGCTGCTGGGAACTCAGGCAGAGCTTTCCATGTTCAGGCCCTTGGTATGTGTTGCACCATCAGCTGCCTTTGAGTAAGGACCTGGCTTTGGGTGTAGAGAGACTCCCCCTCTGCTCTCCCTCTTCCCTGCCTGGGCAGGGGAGGCTCAGCCATGGCTTGTTGCATTCAGCATGTGCCCAGGAGATGGTTGCTCTATAAAGCAACTTAAAAATTGCCTGGAGAGAGTGTTTGCTGCTGCCTCTTAATTAGAAAACAAATGCAGTAGGGGACCAATGGACTGTGTGGCCATGCACAGCTACTCAGAATGTTAATGCTGTGGAGAAGGAGAATGATCATATTCTAAAATAGTTTGAAAAAGGAATTTTATATTGATTTCTCTCTTTGGATCACCAAGTCTTACTAGAGTTTTGGTTGAAAAGCACATTAATGAATTTCCCTTTCTGTTTTAGGGCAGAAGCTTCACACTTGTGTTACAGGCTACTCAAGATATGCAGACTGAAAAGAATTTTTATTTTAAAATCTCTTTGAAACCTCTTATTTTGTAAACATAAGGGGATAAACAATCCTATGGTTTATTTTAAAATATTAAAAAAAATAATTACAAGTATTGGACTTTTTTTCCCAGCATATACAAGCTTCCATTTCATTAAATCTCTCTAGGCTCTTGTCCATTTTTTTCCCTAAACCACACTTGATTTTTCTCTGACAGCAGATGGCCTAACCATTCCTGAAAATCCCAGGGGAGTGAGAAACATATTTGGAGAATTCCTTTTAGCTGAATATTTGCATTTTTCTGATGCCCTAATAGTAGAACAGCTTTTTAGCCCCATGGTCAAATCAAAAGAAAAAAAAATCCTTTCAAACCTCCTAAGTTATGCTGGTAAAGTTGTTTGTGTTTAGACAGACATTGCATACCAGGCTTAATCTCCTTTTTGGCAGCATTGCTTGTCCTACTGTCACTGGCAAGCTAGTTTCTATTTGTCATTCTGTAGGAAAATCATGATATGGCCCAGGCAGGGGCTTCATGTTGCTTTGGGTAATCACAGTGGTTGACAAATCAGTACTTTTTTCTGGGAAGGGGGAAAATTGCCAGTCATCAGTGCTGTTCAGCATGGTTTTCTCCTCCTCCTCTTTTCTAGCCAACAGTGGCCTTGGTATTCATGTGTTTTAACATGTTGTGCTGGTTATCAGAAGTGAGAGTAGGGTGTATCCTGAGTGCTGCTGAGGGACACAGGATAAGAGCATGGGGGGGGAAAGCCCTGGACTTGTGTGCTTAAGGAGAGAGAAGAATTTAGCCATGGCTGATAACAGAATTGTTGACTTTTCCCATCAGGGGTTGCAGTCTTGATCCTTATGCTAAATATATAGTTAAGTGTATTTTAACCTCTTGTTTTGGACATTACTGGTGAGGGAGGAAAAAGAAGATTTTTTAGCACACACAACTGTGGCTGTGAAGAAATATGGGAAAAGTAACAAGTAACAACCTTCTGTTTGACTGTGCCACTCTCTATCCAGCTCTGCTCTTAATCCCAGCTTCATGCAGCTAATCTGCTTGGCACCTTTCCTGTGCCTGGGAGGCCAAACAAGAGCTACCTGCACAGATGACACCAGGGTTGTTTCTTGGCCAACTGGCAGAGGACCACTGTGCTGGAGCAGCTGACTGCATGCTCTGGTCTCCCACCCCTTCTCCCTAGACTAAATATGTCATTTTTTTAACACCTGCTGCCTCTGCCAAGTGCACTGACCATGTTTATGTTGGCAGCTTGAGTTGTCTGAAAAAAAAAAGCATCCATTTGGCACCACACTGAAAAGCTGGAGACTCACCTTTTAAGCACCTGAATGTGTTTTGCTCTAAAATGGAGTACCCAAGCTTCATCCTTCTGAGATTTATCATCTTCTTCAAGGTCATAACTCAGGTTGCACACTGAAGTCAAGTTCCCTTGCCCTTTTTGAAGGTGTCCACCAGCTTCACAATGCAGTGCTGCTGCTTCACATGCATCTGTAGGTTTACAGCAACATGTGGCCTCACAGAACAATGTCTCTCAACAGAGGGAGAAGATTCTGCTGCTGCTTCTTAGAATGCCCAGCACCAGTCATGTTTTGAGATCCTTTGCTGTTTGGTGTCAGATCATTGTAAATACTCAAGTTTTTGTTCATTTTTTTTTGTTTGTTTTGTTTTTTAAGTTATCCAGGCTTTAGGTGAACATCTTAAATTAAGACAACAAGTTATTGCCACTGCTACAGTCTACTTCAAGAGATTCTATGCCAGGTAGGACTGTTTACTATGCTGCTCCAAGAATAAACCATTTGCTAGGCACATTCTGGTAGCCAGTTTTAAAATGCAGTTGTGTTAAAAACAGTGCCACTTTTGTTTGCTGGCTGGTGTAAAGGTTTTATGCTAATAAAGTTAATTTAAACTCTGCTTTTTCAAAAGGAAGTGTGGTGCTCTGAATAGATGAATCAATCTTTCTACATGTGTGAAACAACAGATTATAATTTTGTTATAACATTTCAGATATTCCCTAAAAAGTATAGATCCAGTATTAATGGCTCCTACGTGTGTGTTTTTGGCATCCAAAGTAGAGGTATGAAGTATTACAATTTTTTAATGTAAAATTCTGTGATGTATGAAAGAGAGAAAACGTTTAGGACTTTACAATTTTTTTGTTATTCATGCTTTGGGGGTTGAAACCTTCTCTTTTTTTTTTTTTGTATAGATTTCTATAGCATTGAAGAACAGGAAACAGAGAAGGCCTTCAAACATGTTATTTAGTAGTTGATCTTTCACAATTTTGTTAAAGTTACTAACCCTGAAGGGCCTCTGGAGACTGGAAAGAGTATTTAATTGCTGTTTCACTGTGATCCTGTGTTCATGTATTTGCATACACTATATCCTAAATTGTGCAGTGTCTCCTTTCTGGTGTGTTTTTCCTTATTTATGTTTACTCAAACTTTAAAGCATCATTTGAATTTTTTTCCTAATTATCCTTTTCCCTTTCATATAATGAGAGGTGCTGAGAGTTTGCCACACTTTCATTACTGGAACTAAAAGTCTGTTGTAGCTCACAGACTGACAAATCATCACAAGGACCTGACCCATTAGGGATAGTGGTGAGAAGGCTCTGCCTCAAGCTTTACAAGTCCACTTTGAATGAGGTGGAGAGTTAAGTTCATCTGGGTGCTGTTTTTAATCCTTTCTAATGCAAGAAATTTTGCAGTGGTTTGAGAAGTGACTGCATAATGGAAAAAAATCAAATTGGCCAGTTTATGATACATCAGAGTTAATGAATTTTACAGGAGTAACTCAGACACNGAATTTTGTGCAGCCTTCCTTATGTTAAAACTTCTGCAGTTTTAGAGGGCAGGGATGGCAGTAATGATTTTAATTCTCTGGAAAAACACTATATAGAGAAAAATATCAGCTTGCTGACTGACTGAGCAGAGAAGCTAAGGCTTCATCTCAGTGTAACAAAAAAAAATAGTGACAGGTGACTAAAGGCAGTTTTCTCTCCCAGTGGGTCAAGGGAAAACAACATACTTTTCTTGAAGCCCTCTTGTCTATTTTATATGTTAGCTAACTGAGCTTTAGTACCTTTCATCAATGTTTACTATTCCAAACAACTCAAACAGCAAAGTAACTAATCAATGAAAAAACTCTACCTAAGAGTTTTATTCTGTTCTCCTTAAGAAAAAAACAAAACAAACCACAAGGGCAAGAAAAAGGGGTGGGGGAAAAAACAGAAATACTTCATAAAGAAGCCCAGTTTAGTAAGAAGCCATTATTTTATTTGATAACAGTGTAAATAGATGGTTTTTCAGGTGGTTCACCTTATTTACAATTCTTTTTCTTCAGGAGTTTGGTGTTGTTTCAAATACAAGGTTGATTTCTGCTGCTACTTCTGTATGTAAGTACTGGGGATTTTCATTACACTGTAGCTACCTATCTCTGCAGGGATCAGACATTTTCTTTGTGGTTAATTTTGCTGGTTTTTAAAAGGTAGCTTTTTATCAAGTCATGAAGAGGTTTGTGTGTTGACTGCTAGGAGCCAATCAAAGCATTTTAGAGTAAATAACTTGTGTTTCTAAATACAGAAATAGAAGGGTCCTTTCTGTATTAGTTTTGCTTGATTCTGGTTGGAACTTCTGTCAAGTGTAAATAAAAGCAAATTAATAAAATTAAACTATTGAGGTTTATAAACAGTCTAGAAAAGGAAATTGAATTCTGAAGTAGTCAAAGAGAGAAATGGTAACTTAGGCCTTTATTTGTTTGTTTTATAAAATGTAAGGCTTCATGGAAATAAAAGTTTCAGAATTTTTGGTAGGTTGTGTGCCTTCTGATATTTTAAAATCCTTTGTTCCCCCATAAAAGTAGTCTTTGCATATATTATTTATTTCTAAAAATACATTTTATAACCTGATTATTGTTTACAAATAAATTCAGTAACATCACACTGTAGTTACTTAATTCTGTGTCTTTCCCACTTGCCTTATATTTCCCAGTTCCTGTAACTTGAGCCCTTCAAGGTCTTGAAAAGCCATGGCTTCCTTAACCAGATACTAGAATTTGACCCAGAAGGTCCAGCTGCTCTTAGTGGGCAGTTCCTAGCTGTGCTCTTCAAAATGCAGGTCAGCATTTTCAAAATCCCTCTCAGTCTTTGAGGGGACAGGTGACTGGTGACATCTGCAGCCTCCACATGCAGCAGGGGGCCAGTTCCACCACCAGGAGCTGAAACACATCTTCAGTACCAGCACAACCAAGACCAGGATTGGATTTAGTAGCAAGAGTTGCTGTTTTTACACCAGTGGCATCTCAAGGCACAGATCTGTGGCAGTTTTGATGCATCAGTGATGATGCTGGATGGATTTTGGTAAATTTGCAGTAGCTGATTTTCCTTGGAGTTCTCATTCTGAGATGTGCTGCTTCTGAAAGTCCCAAGTCTCAGAGTCCAGCAGAGGGTTTCCCCAACCACTTCTTTCTCCAGACCTTCCCTCATAAGTACTCTGCATTTCATAGAAGTGGGAAGAAAAAGCAACACAGGGGCTTTCTCTTCTCCTTCTCCTCCTTCTTCTTCTTCTTCTCCTCCTTCTCCTCCTTTCTCCTTCTCCTTTCTCCTTTCTCCCTCTTCTTCTCCTTCTCCTTCTCCTCCTCCTTCTGGAAGCAGGATATATTATATATTCATAACATACTGTCTGTCATTAAATAAGGAATATTGTCCACTTCTAAGATTTTAAATGTTGCCTGTTTTCCTTGTACAACAGGGACCTAAAATAGATTTAAAAATGATTGTACAAATTTCAAATCCACGTTCCTGAAATGCCCTTAAATATTTCTTTTCTCAGCATTCTAATGTGAGATCACTGTTTTCTGATCACTTGATGCCTTTGAAGATTTATTAATCCCCAAAGCAGCAGACAAGTGTCTGGCTGAGTACGTGTCAATCTGGGTTTCAGGTGTATGTTTCTTACCCTTTCAGGATCTTCTAACTTAACTTTTCTATTTCAAATACAGGCTTTTTGTACTGAAAGCATTTGTGCTTCCAAATGGATTTGCAGGGCTATATGCAGATGAATTAATAGAAAGGGAAAAAAGTAAAAGTATTCATTTAAAAATAATGTTCAGCATTAATTTTAACATACTGATTTCTCTTTACTGCAGTGAAAACTAGGTTTTCCTATGCCTTTCCAAAGGAGTTTCCTTATAGGATGAACCATGTAAGTATGGTGGTTGAAATAAACTTGATCAAATAAATGAAAAGACTGTTGTTAGCAGGAAATCTTGTCTTTTGAATTCTAAGAAATGAATATGAAAATATTTCTTTATCAGGTCACTTGTAATTATTTTTGGATAGTTTATTGGGGAAGTTGCTTTTCAAAGTGATAAACCTTTTGTAACCTCCTTCCTTAAACTGGTGACAGGAATGGTGTAAGAGAAGTGGTGGGACTGGGTGACTGAAATAGCAGTTTTTCTATAGTATGATAAAAAAAAGAGATTTATCTTGGTTTGAATGTTGTTTTCAAATACATTGCTCCAGGGAAGGNTTATATGTTTTATTATTTATATATATTCCTGTAAAATGGAATGGCTTTTGAAAAATAGTTTTTATCTGTTAATTAAAATTTTATTTTGCCAGTGGTTTTCAATGTATTCCTAGTCACAATATTAAGAAATTTTGTAGTTTTTCTTGAAACCAGTTTTCTTGAAACCAGCAGACCTGTGCTGTAATATTTTGAAAGTTAAACAGATCTAATTATTTTTAGATTGACTGTGACAGATACTGCATTTTTTGTTGGTTTACTTTTCACCCAGTCTAGAAAGCCAAATGATATATATCAGAATATAAATTATCTAAGACCTTACAGTAAAACTACATGGCTATTGTACAGACAAAGGCACGTGAAAATATATTTCAGTTTCCTGCTTTTCTATATCAAAACAGTCCAGTATCTTTTCCTTGGTATCACAAATATGTCACTATCTCTATGGAAAATGAGAGCTGATTTAATGGCTGCAATTGGGCAGAATATTTTGTATGAAATGAAATCTGAATATATTTAAAAGGCCATTTGGCATGTTAGTGGCCAGACAAAGGGGCTGTGATTCCACAAAAGGACTTCTCTTGCTGTTGTGTTTATACACTGGGAACATTTTGCTGCTGCCAGATGTTGAAACAAACCAGACAAGTGCTGCCAATGAAGTCTCTTTCATAGTAAACTTGATCCAAAATGTTTCAATGCATTCTTATGACTGGAGTTAAGTTAGAATGGTAATAAGGCAATGGCTAACACTGGTTTGATTTTTGTTTGGGTTTGGAAATACATGTTAAGAATTTCTGTGCATTCATGATGTTAAATTGGATGTCAGAAAGAAGTCTTTCTGCTGTCTGAACCATGCTGCTTTTTAACTGTGATTTTACTTCTTTGCAGATACTAGAATGTGAATTCTATCTCTTAGAATTAATGGTAGGTGGACTTTTTGGTGGTTTGCCTTTTTTTTGTTTTACTGTTGCTTCAGCTTACTGTTTCCTGATGAGGATTATTTTGAATTTTTGCTATGAAATATGCATTATACCATGGCTTGTTTGCTTTTTTTCTTCACTTCAATTTTGGAATGATGTCCATGCAGGTCTAATATTTACATTTCCAGCAGAGTGCTGTAATGTCTGTGCTGTCTTCTAGGCTGAGTGAGGGCATTCTTACCTGCTTGAGTTGAAGCTGGGCTTCTCAACAGAAGAAGAGCATGTTGTGAGGGAAGGCTTGTTCAGGGCTCATCCTAGTGGCTAGAGCACTGCTGGGAAGGGTAAAGCCTAAGTTCTGTGTCCAACTGCAGAGGAGAGAGAAACCAGGCAGGAGTCTAGAGAGTTAGGAAGCAACTGAGAGGGTGTTTGTTTTGGGAATGGGACACAGAAAAGCTTGGATCAAAGTTTTTCTTTTGCCTTTGTCTCCTCT